>VOCP01058469.1:0-17451 GCA_007922195.1 Podocnemis expansa | reverse complement strand
TCTGCACAAATCACATTCACCAAAACGGTGTGACTGCAAAATGTGTTATGGATAATGGGGTTGGTGCAGAATGGCAGCCTGTGAAGAAGAAGAGGCAGAGGAAGAATCAAGAGAATAGCTCGTATCAAACCCACTAGCCCTAGGTTAGCGATTCGTGCATTAGTGAGGATGGTGGTGTATCTCAGAGGGTCACATATGGCGACATAGCGATCAAAGGCCATTGTCACGAGGACGAAAGAATGTATAGCAGGAATCATAAGAAGTAAGCACATCTGGGTTAAGCAGCCATCTAGAGTGATGTCTTTGGCACCGAACCAAAATATGCACAAGGCCTTTGGCACGATGCAGGTTGTCACTGCAAGGTCTGTTAGCGCCAACATGCAGAATAGCAGGTACATGGGCTTGTGTAGGGTCTGCTCTTTGATGACAACAAGCAAAACAATGAAATTTCCCAACAGGCTGATGATGTAGAACACAAGGAAAGGGATGGATATCCAGACGTGGGCAGCTTCCAGTCCAGAGATGCCGTTTAGTATGAATGTTGATGGGCCATAAGGGGTGAGGTTCAAAGTCGCCATGAAATGGTTGCAGCACAGATGAGGTGCAGAAATACTCAGGGTGCCTATGAAAGGAGAGAAGCACACCAGGAAAGGTTATGTGTGCGCTAAAAAAGAACATGGTTAATTTTTTAGAGTTATTAAAAATCCAGGGGACAGAGGAACAGGGAAGTGGCCACATATGCAGATAGCACCAAACTATTTAGGCTGCAGTCCAGGGCAAAAATATCCTCAGGGGCAGCTAACCGAGCCCAATGTATGAGCAATACGATGGAAGATGGTGCCTAATGTTAATAAATCCAATCTATATCCCCACTGGATGAAAAAAAAAAACAAATTATGAACTCCTCAAACACCTCATAACACTGTACTTAGCTGTATGAATTCAGGACAGAGGCCTGTTATGAAGAGTCACGACCCTGTTAAACTGTCCTCAGTGTTTCAGCAGAGTCAAATCATATGCAAAATGTTGGGACACATGAGGAGTGGGATGTAAAAAAACAAAGAAAATACATTGTCATGATATCAACCAGTGAATGCTTCATCCTCTTCTGTGTACTACTGAGTTCCCTTATAAAAAAGGAAATTGCAGATTTAGGAGGGTTCAGGGAAAACACAAGGAAAAAGAAAAGAGGGAGGGGGGATGATCAAGAGCCAAGAGTAACTATGATTGGAGGCAGACTGAAAGACTGGAAAAATAATGAGTGTCCTGTGGCACTTTAAAAAAGACTAATAGGTTTCTTCAGGCATAAGCTTCCATGGGCTAGAACCCATTTTGTTAGGTGCCCACCAAAAATATGCCCAAAGAAATCTGTTAGTTTTCATGGTGACACAAGCCTACCTTTGCTTTTGCTGCACAGTCTAACACAGCTAACCCTCTGAAAAGACAGATTGTTATCTAAGAAAGCGGAAGAATAAGTAGAGACTTGTGAAGAGCGTATATAATACTGAGTGGTAGAGAGCATCTCAAGAATGTGTTCCCCCTGTTTCATGAAGTCAAAAGGATAATTCATATAAATGAAAAAGTGTAATTTTAAAACTCATTTTAAAAAAAGCAAAACAATGCTTTCCTTCCTCTCTGCCACCGGATGAAGCTGAGGGCCAGGATGTCAGCAAGAATCAAAGAGGCTTTGGACTTTTGTATGGAAAGTAAAAATCATCAGTTGCAATAGTTAAAGAAATGTCTTTAAAAGTCTATATGCCCATGCTGGCTGTTAGGAATTAAGATGACACACATGACAGCCACGTTATACCCCAACACCTTCTTCAGCACCCCCTGAGATTGTCAGTGTCTTAGAGTGTATATTGGGAAAGATGGCCGTAAGTCTGATCATCAGTGAAATTGCTCTTTTGGGAAGGAGCCAAGCATTCCCCTTAGAAACAGATATTATCACAGCAGGCTAGGGATTGATTTGTTACCTCCCTTCTTCTTCTTCTTCCTTTTTTTTTTTTTTTGCCACTTTTTTGAAGGTGAACAGCTTCTTATGAGTTATTAAAAGTACAGAAATGTCATGATTCTGCCTTATAATCTAAATAGGATAAGCAGAGATTGACATCGCATCCAAGATACCTAACCTTCCCATGCTACCCTCCAGATACTACTAAAATTAGGGGATCATGGAATATGAAGAGGAGAGGTCTCTAATTCTGCATGATCTGGAGTCATTGGTAAACTGGGTAGAAGACAACAATATGTGATGTAATATAGCTATGTAACCATATATGTGTAAAAACAAAGGTATACAGTGTTTCCGGAATGGGTGGGGTCTATCATTGGAAACAGTGACTGAAATTGAATAAAGAGATTTGAAAGAATAATTAGCTAAACATGAGCTGCCAATGTAACTCTGAGATCAAAAGAGATGATGTGAACTGCAGGCTGATAAAAAAAAGGGGGGGGGGAACTCATGTAGAACCAGACAAGATCTTTTAATTCTTTCTTTGGCAATAGGGCAAGAACTGCTGTAATACTGTGTCCAGTTCACATATTCACAATTAAACATGAAGGTTTATACACTGAAGAAGATTCAGAGAAGTGACACAAAAGTGTTGAAAAAGTTTAAAAACCTGTTTTACAGTGAAAGGGTGAAAGAGGTTGGTGTGGTTTGGTAGACACCAGTGGCTAAAGCTCACTTGAGAAGAGTCTACAGGTGTCAATTTGGGGAACCAAGATTGAATAAAAAGTTTGTCAGAGTAGCATAGAGAGATCTAACACACTCCAATGACTAGAAGTTAATGCTGGACAAATTCTGACTATAAATAAAGTGTATACATTTTAAACAGAGAATAACTAGCCACTGGAGGAATTTACCAAGGATCATGGCAGATTCTCCGTCACTGAGAATTTCTAAACTAATGTTGGCTGTCCATCTAAGTGATCTGGTGTAGGAATCCCACTGGGGTAAGTCTCTGACCTGTGGCGTACAGCGGGTCCAACTACATAAGCACAATGGTCCGCACTGGCCTGGCAAGCTGTGAACACATCCCTTGAGCACATACAAGAGTCAAGTGCAGGTATTTTCTCTGCCACACTGAGCAATTAACATTCAACTGTCTCCCTTTATGGCTAACAGAACTGGCTAACAAATGACCCCAGAAAGTCCTTGATTTAGAGTCTGTGTCCCAGTGGCTCACTGTGTCAGTCAGAAGTCAGGGGCCAGGAATGCCTGCAGGTGGAAAATTTATTTACCTAGGCATCCCCTTGAGAACCGAGAATAGCCAGCTCTCATTATAGAATGAGCATATTTTTACACTTGCTCATTGTTGCCATGCATGCTGCCTGCCTGTTTGTATATCCACAACTCCACATCCTCACGATCCCCAGCCCTGCCACTGAATATTCCCATGCACCCAACACCATCACCTGATACCTCACACAGTGAAAGCTAATAGAAATATCTACATCGCCCAGGTTAATCTCTGTGTCCTCCTGCACCAAGGAAAGGGAGGATGAAGCAGGATCAGGCTGCACAGCCAGAAAAATGGGTGAGCATGCAAAAAGTGCTTATATATTTATGACATTAGCTGCTTCTCCTCCCCTAGAGAACCAGAGAGCAGGGGAGCAGAGACAGCAGCACCCTCTCCTAAATCAAAATATGTTAATATACGTATTTTGAACATCTAAGTTGTGAATTTAAAATTGCAGAAACTCTCTTCTCAGTTATTCCCTCATCTGGACAGTCTCAGCCATCCTCAGAAGCCGTAAGATGATTCCAGTTTAAGTCATATGAGTCTCATGGCTGGGGAAAAGGGAGGTACTCATTAAAAAACCAAATTGTGGATTTAGGGGTAAATCCTGACCCTGATGGAACATTTGACACTGATCTCAACTGAACCAAGATTTCACCCTTTGTGTGGACCTTTAGGATCCCTGCTGTGAGAATCATGGGATCAGCTTTTGAAACAGTCAGTGCTACGCTGTGTGAACTGAGCAGGTGCTGAGAATGGGCGTAAGAAAAGGATCGTAAAAGGCAATGAACTCAGTGATGCCAGTGTTGATCTAGATTGATCCAGCAAAGACAGAATTCAAAAGCAGAATCTGACCAGTGGGTAAAACTTTATATAACTCATTGTTGTGTAATCTGTGCTATCACAAATACCCACTGCAGAGTCTTTTGCTTAACTTCTTAACTTGTTAGCAAAGCTGCTGAACTGGTAAATAAGAGCAAACCAGAGAAAAAAAAACACACTGATCAAAGAAATGAGAAGATGACACAGGAATAGACAGGGAAATGATTTTAAAAACAATTTTTTTCTTTATACTATTTGCAATAACTCTTTAGTTCAAGTTTCAAACCCCTTCATGCTTCTGACAGAACTAAAATACTTCAAGTCTCCCTGCTGAGCAATTCCTGCTGGGATTGCTCTTGACTTGAACCCTTCCCCAGCCCTTAGCACTAACTTTTTTACAGAAAGAGGCAACTCACCAAAATGTCATGGACAGAGAGAGGAAATCTCCTAATTGCAACCTGAAATCAGTGTACAGATCTCCTGTTTGACCCTCACCGTGCTCGACAGGGACCTTTATGATTCTCCGGGAAAGTCTCTGAGGACTCTTATGTTGGCCAGGACACTCTGAGCAATGGGAAGAGCAGGAAACGGACCCATGAGAATAGCAGCATAAGAGCCTCCCCTGAGAGTGAAGAAATTATCCACTGACAAGAGGGACTCAGATTGTTGGAGCAAAGTGAGTCTCCCAGACTTGTTAGAAAGCTAAAAGCACAGAGAGAAAGTGTCAAGTGTTTAACAATCTCACTTTTCTATCAACAGGCCTCTGTTTTTCACTGTCACCGGAAAAAAAAAAACATCTACTCCTACTCCCAGGTTATGAACCCTGTCCTGAATCCCTGAGACTGTGAAATCCACATGGACTGACTCCAGAGCATCCTTCTTTCAAACATGGGATTTCCAGACTGAGTAACAGCCCCACCCATCTGGTAGCCTCTCTTTGACGGAGTGCGACACACACTGCTGCAGTTTAGCCATAGATCCCTCATGGTGCAAAATCCAGCCCTGGGGAAATGCAGCTTCCTGAGCCCCATGCCGTGGTCAGCACTTGACCTGAAGCTTAGAGGATGATGATCTTTCTCTCTCTATTCCAGTTAGAGTAATTGCATAGGCTCTCACTGAGGTAGGGGGCATGTAGGGAGATTTTCAAATGTGAGTGAGGTGCCCATTCTCCATCCACATTCAAAGGGATTCTCCTGCCGCCAGCCCTTGTGCTTTAGACGGCCTCGCCATGGGGTCGAGGGGACCATGCGCTGGTCTGGAACTCAGGAGATTTAGTCAGTTCTTAACTCTGTCACAGAAATCCTGTGTGATCATTCATGTATCGTCTTGTAACCTACCCTGAGCTTGAGTTTATACTCTCTAAAATGGGGAAAATGCTTCCCTGCCACATAGGGTGCTAACAGTAAAACATTTTGAATTGTAGGGTTCCTATATGGGGAACAACAGTGAAAAGGCCATATGAGGACCTAGAGGTACAGCCAGGCTTTTTTATCTCAAGCAGCATTCCTGCCTATTTCAGGACACATCCTTCATGAAAGCTAAACATATGTAAGTATAGGACCCTTGGCCCAAGAAAAGAACAAGAATTATAGAGATGCAGTTATGAGTTTATAACCTCCAACAGTAAGCAGGCGTTAAATTGGGATGGAGACGGCTCCCCAATTCAAGCCCAGACAAACCTCAAATATACAACACAAAACCCACCGAAAGGGCCAGAAATACAATCGGTATAAGATCACACTGTCTGTAACCATCCAGAAAGGAAGTGGGTATATCAGTAATATGCCATTAACACATATTAAGCTGCCAGTTGATAGGAGGTATCCCAAGAATTTGTGGATGAAGGAGCTAAGTTTTGACTTGGAATGAGGACCCATATTGCTTGGGGTATGAAAAGAGGGAGGAAAAAATCACCATGGTGCGTTGAGCAGCCATGCTTTCTTTGAGCTTCCTCCTCTTTTGTTAGATTGGACTTTTTTTTAAAGATATTTAAGTATTATTGGAAGTTTTACTTTACTCAGCTTTATAGCTCTTAGCTCTAGCACAGCCTCCACCACAAAGTTGAGGGACCACATGTCCTTCTTGATAGGAAGAGCAAGGAAGAGCGTGAGTGTATTAATCTAAATGTTATGATACAGAATATGAAAAAAGTACCTTAGAATATGACTGAAATTTTAAATATTTTTCCTGTTTCATTATCCATTTTATTTGATTAATGAATTAATTCATTTCCCTTAATTACATATCAGCCTATGTTTTATGTTGTCTTAAAGAATTATGTTAAAAATATTCATATTTGCTCATGAATACACCCTTTCTGCACTCTGAGAGTCTTTATGATAATGTTTGTAGACTGATTCAGAGAGTAAAATATTAATCACGCCTGATCAGCATCACTGGCTTTTTACCTAAGCCACCAGAAATCGTACAACCCTCTGCCTTCACCCCAGCTCTGGACACAGGTTTGTCCCTCTGATTCTGGCTGTTGCTGCTGTGCCTGGCTCTTGCTCTCTTCTCTCTGCCCTAAGCAGACTTGTCAGGGCTCTAGAGTTCATTTCTCAAAGGGCCTTAAAACTAGCCCCAAAAGATACCAAAATAGTTACCTAATCAAAGGGTCCTTTTATTTACATATTTATTTATTTATTTTTTTTAATTAACACATTGCTGTCTGCATCAAATAAGAAAGGAAAGAAGGCAATGGATGCCCAGCACAGCTTTGGTTAAAATAAAGAAGTTACAAGCCCCAGGATCAGTTCATCCACATAAGCAAAAAACTTATGAACAGACAATGAAATTCACAGTCAGAACCCCAGTCCTGCTGCTTGCATCCCACAGACAGGCTGGGAGCTGTTTTAAACAAAAAACAATGTATGAGGACAGCCCGGCCTTTCCAGAGCTCTGCTTGTGGATTTTTCCAACTTTCTTGAATTCAGGTCCTGCACCTACAGCCACATTTTCTTTTCTTCTTCTTTTTTTTTTTTTTTTTAAGTCCCATTCTCTCCAAAGCAAAAATGTATTCAGATAAGTTCCTCCAACAGTATGAGAACAAATAGAGAAAACCCAAAGAAAGGTTTCTACCTAATCTTATCATGGACATAACTAATGATGAGAACAAAGGGAGACAGAATGGCAGAGGCTGTGGGCATCCCCTACATGGAGTTAGTTGGTTGATTGAAGCAGGGTGAGAACGTTATGCTTGTGGTCTGGTTACTGGTGTCAGTGCCATAAAACACAGCATTAAAAGCCCAAGGGTTACAAATCTGCTCATTAAAAATCCCCTTAGGAAAGCAAAGGGTGAAAAAAGAGCTGAAGATAGAGGTGAGCG
This sequence comes from Podocnemis expansa, assembly GCA_007922195.1. Classification (NCBI taxonomy): domain Eukaryota; kingdom Metazoa; phylum Chordata; order Testudines; family Podocnemididae; genus Podocnemis; species Podocnemis expansa. Next base: position 10,059 of record VOCP01058469.1, on the reverse strand, counting down.
AGGAATGTTCTTATGAGAAGCCATCACCAGTGGTGGGCTGGAAGTCATGCAAAGGTGAAGTCACAGGGTAGGAGGGGGGGTGAAAGGATAATGAACAATGCTGGAGAAGACCAGGTGGTGCTCAGAGAGAATGATCTTGGTATTAGAGAGATAATTACTTGGTGATGGATTGATAAGACACTCGGTGTGAGGAATTTTTCAAACTATGAACTATCAGAGGAAGAGTTCACTGAAATTGGTACACAGTAACTTGGATTAATACACAGATACCATTTCCCCCAGTTCTCACGCAGGGTTAAATAGGTGTCCCCTAGGGATCACATTCTGAGTAGGTTTTTCACCACCTTCTCACGAAATTCTTTTGTTTTGAGCCCGTAAATGATAGGATTCAGTGCGGGGGGCAGTAGGATATAGAAGTTGGCCAGCAGGATGTGAAAATGGGCAGCAATGTCCTGACCAACCTTCTGTGTCAGGGCAGAGAAGAGGCTTGGCATATAAGAAATCAGCATCACACAAATGTGGGCTGTGCAGGTGTTGAGGGCTTTTTGGTGGGCTTTCCTGGAGGAGATCCCAAGGACAGCCTTGATGATCAGTCCATACGACAGGCAAATGAGGGTCAGGTCTACCTGAGTGACGACAGAATTTACCACCAAACTATACGTCTTGCTGACCGAAGTGTCCGCACGCACCATATTCACCACAACATTGTGACTGCAAAATGTGTTGTGGATAATGGGGTTGGTGCAGAATGGCAGCCTGTGAAGAAGAAGGGGCAGAGGAAGAGTCAACATAATACCTCGTATCAAACCCACTAGCCCTAGCTGAGCGATTCGTGCATTGGTGAGGATGGTGGTGTATCTCAGAGGGTCACATATGGCGATGTAGCGATCATAGGCCATTGTCACAAGGACGAAAGAATGTATAGCAGGAATCATGAGAAGGAAGAACATCTGGGTGAGGCAGCCATCCACAGTGATGTCTTTCATACCGAACCAAAATATGCATAGGGCCTTTGGCACAATGCAGGTAGTCACTGCAATGTCCGTGAGTGCCAACATGCAGAAGAGAAGGTACATGGGCTTGTGTAGGGTCTGCTCTTTGCTGACAATAATCAAAACTATGAAATTTCCCAACAAGCTGATGATGTAGAACACAAGGAAAGGGATGGCAATCCAGATGTGGGCAGCTTCCAGTCCAGTGATGCCGTTTAAGATGAATGTTGATGGACCAGAGGGGGTGAGGTTCAAAGTCCCCATGAAATGGTTGCAGGGCATACGAGGTTCAGAAATGCTCAGGGTGCCTATGAAGGGAGAGAAGCAGACCAGGAAGGGTTAGGTATGCACTAACAAAGAGCACAGTTAATATTTTATAATTATCAAAAATACGGGGAAGGGAGGAGCAGGGAAGTGGCAACATTTGCAGATAGCACCAAACTATTTAGGCTGCAGTTCAGGGCAAAAATATCCTTGGAGACAGCTAACCAAGCACAATGAATGAACCATACTATATAAGATGATGTTTAATCTCAGTAAATACAATCTATATCCCCATTGGAGTAAAATACATGAACTCCCCAAACACTTTATAAGACTCTACTTAACTGTATGAACTCAGGACAGGGACTTGGTATTAGGAGGCATGACTCTGTTAAACTGTTCTCAGTGTCTCAGCATAGTTAAAACATATGTACATGGTTGGGATACATGAGGAGCGGGATGTAGAAAGAAAATGAAAATATAATGCCATGAGATCAACCAGTGACTGCTTCATCCTCATTACTGAGTTTGCTTATCAGACAGGAAATGGTAGAACTAGAGGGGCTCAGGAAAAAACAGTGGCAATGATCAAGAACCAAGAGGAGTTCGGGCAGAGAGACAGACTGAAAAGACTAGAAAAATAATCAATGTCCTGTGGCACCTTAAAGACTAACAGATTTCCTTGGGCACAAGCTTCTGTGGGTTACAATCCACTGTGTCAGGAGCCCACCAAACCTTATGCCCAAAGAAATCTGTTAAGTTTTCATGGTGACACAGGCCTGTTGCTGCTGTTGCTGCATACAGTCTAAACACAGCTACTCCTCTGAAAAGACTGGGATTATTACATAAGAAAGGGGAAGGAAAAGTGGATATCTGTGAAAACTGTATACAATATTGAGTGGTGGGGAGCATATAAAGAACATGTTCCCCCTGTTTCATGAAGTCAAAAGGAGAATGCATAAAAAAGAAAACGTGTAAATTTAAAACTCATTTATAAAAAGAATGCTTTCCTTCCTCTCTGCCACAAGATGAAGCTGAGGGCCAGGAAGTCAGCAAAAACCAATAAGGTTTTCAACTTTTGTATGGAAGGTAGGAATCATCAGTTACAATAGTTACAGTTAAAGAAATATCTTGGAAAGTCTACAAGCCCATGCTGGCTGTTAGGAATTAAGATGACACAGTCATGACAGCAACGTTATACCCCAACAGCTTCTGCAGCACTCCCTGAGATTGTCAGTGTCATGGAAAGGATACTGGGCAGGATGGCCACGAGAGTAATCATCAATGAAATTGGTCTCTTGGGAAGGAGCCAAGTACTCCCCATGGAAATGGACATTATCATGCCAAGCTGGGATTTCAGATCTTTTCCCCCTTTCTTTCTTTCTTTCTTTCTTGAAGGTAAACAGGTTTTTATGAGATATTAAAGGGGAGAAGTATTATGATTTTGCCTGATTAGCTAAAAAGGATAAGCAGAAATAGACATTGCCCCCAAGATACCTAACCTTCCCATGATACCCTTCAGATGCTATTAAAAATTAGGGAATCACAGAATCCAAGGAAGAGAGGTCTCTGATTCAGGGTGCGCTGGAGTGGTTGAACTACTGTGTCAAAGACAACAACATGTGATCTAATGCACACACAAACACACGCACACAGACCTCTTTTCTTGGGGGTGAGGGTGTGTGCACCTGCATGGGTCTCTCTAAGAACAAGGTGCACAGTCTTTACCGAGTGGGTGGGATCTATCATTGGAACTAGTGACTTTCAGATTGAATCAAGAGACTTGAAGGAATAATTAGCTAAACATGAGCTGCCAATGTAACTCTGAGATCAAAAGAGATCATGTGAACTGCCGAATGATAAAAGGAGGAAGCTGAACTTGAACCAGACAAGTTCTTTTAACTCTTTCATTGGCAATAGGGCAAAAACTAATGTAACAATGGGTCCAGCTCAGATATTCACAATTAAACATGAAGGTTTATACACTGAAGAGGATTCAGAGCAGCGACACAAGAATGTTGAAAAGATTTAAAATCCTATTCTACAGTGAAAGGGTGAAAGAGTTTCGTGTCGCTAGGCATACAACAGTGGCTAAGGTTAACTTGATAAGAGTCTACAGGTATCAACTTAGGGAACTGTGATTGAATAATAGGTTCCTTAGAGAGCATAGAGCGATCTAACACTAGCCAGTGACTAGAAGTTGATGCTGGACAAATTCTGACTATAAATAAGGTGTACACATTTCAAACAAAGATAATAATTACCCACTGGAGACATTTATCAAGGATCATGGCAGGTTCTCTGTCACTGAGAATTTCTTAACCAAGGATGGATGTCCCACTAAGTGCTCTGCTGTAGCAATCCCACTGGGGTAAATTTCTGACCTGTGGTATACTGGGGGTCAGACTACATGAGCACAATTCTCCCTCCTGCCTGGGAAGCTCTGAACACATCCCTTTAGCACATCCAGAAGTCAGGTGCAGGTATCTTCTCTGCCACACCGAGCAATTAACATACAACTGTCTCCGTTTATGGCTAACAGAACTGGCTAACAAATGATCCCCAAAAGTCCTGGATTTAGAGTCAGTGTCCCAGTGGCTCACTGTGCCAGCCAGAAGTCAGGGGCCATGAATGCCTGCAGATGGAAGCTTTATTTACCTAGGTATCCCCATGAGAACCCAGAATTTCCAGCTCTCATTATAGAACGGGCATATTTTTACGCTTGCTCATCACTGCATGTAGAGCTGCCTGCCTGCCTCTTTGTATATCCACCACCCCACATCCCGACAATCCCCAGGCCTGCCATTGAATGCTCTCACACACCCAAAACCAACACCTGTGGCCCGATACCCCACACAGTGAAAGCTCATAGAAATATCTAGATAGCGCAAGTTAATCTCTGTGTTTGCCTGCACCAGGGAAAGAGGCGCTGAAGCAGGATCAGCCTGTACAGCCTTAACAATTGTGAATGTGGGGAAAGTGCTCACATTTTTACTACATTTGCTGCTTCTCCTCCCCTAGAGAACCAGAGAGCAGGGGAGCAGGGAGAGCAGACCCCTCTCCCAACACAAAGCATACTCATATAATTATTTTTAACATCTAAGCCGTGAGTCTCAAATTACAGAAACTCTCTTTACAGTTCTTTCTTGCTCTGGATGGGCTCAGACATCCTCAGAGGCCACTGGATGATTCCAGTTTAAGTCATTTGAGTCTTATGGCCAGTGCAAAGGGATCTACACATTAAAAACCCAAAATGTGGATTTAGGGGTAAATCCTGGCCGTGATGGAACATTTGGAATTGACCTCAACTGAAAAAAGATTTCACTTTTTGTATGGATGTTTAGGATCCCTGCTGTGAGAATCATGGGATCAGTTTTTAAGACAGTCACTCCTATACCGTGTGTGCTGAACAGGTGCTGAGACTTGCCGTAAGAAAAGGATTGTAAAAGACAATGCACTCAGTGACGCCAGTGTCGATCTAGAGTGATCCAGCAAAGGCAGAATTCAAGAGCAGAATCTGACCAGCGGGTAAAACTTTATGTGACCCATTGTTGTGTAATCTCTCCAAGCCCACATACCCACTGCAGAGATTTTCACTTAACTTCTTAACATGTCAGCGAAGCTGTTGAACTGCAAAACAAGAGCAAGCCACAGAAAAAATCACACCAATTAAAGAAATGAAAACGCAGAAAAAATGACACAAGAATAGACAGGGAAAGGAACTTAAAAACAATCTTTTCTTTATACTATTTACAATAATCTTTAGTTCCAGTTTCAAACCCCTTCATGCTTTTGACACCAGTAAAACACTTCATGTCTCCCTGCTGGGCAATTCCTGGTATTATTGCTCTTGACTTGAACCCTTCCCAAGCCCTAGCACAACTTTTTTTACAGAAAGAGTCAACTCACCAAAATCACATGGAGCAGAGAGAGGAAATCTCCTAACTGTAACCTGAAAACAGTGTACCAACCTCACATTTGACACTCACAGTGCTAGACAGGGGCCTTTATGATTCTCCTGGAAAGTCCCTGAGGACTCTCATATTGGCTAGGACTCTCAGAGCAGTGGGTAGAGCAGGAAATGGACCCTCGAGACTAGCAGCATAAAAGCCTCCCCGGGAGTGAAAAAATTATCCACTGACTACAGAGACTCAGATTGTTAGAGCAAAATGAGTCTCCCAGACTTGTTAGAGAGCTAAAAGCACAGAGAGAGAAAAGCAAAACATTAGCCATATTCATTTATCTACCACCAGGTCTCTGCTACTCACTGTCTTAGGAAAAATGCATCTGTTCCTACTCCCAGCTCATGAGCCCTGCACTGAATCCCTGAGACCATGGCATCCAACTAGACAGAGTCTGGCACATCCTTCTTTCAGATGTGGGGTTACCACACCTCATAACCAATTTTCCCTTCTGGTAGCCTCTCTGTCTCAGAGGGCAAAACAGACTGCTGCACCTTAGTCATAGAGCCCTCATGGTGCAAAATCCCACCTGGGGAAGTGCAGCTTCCTGAGCCCCATGCACTGGTCAGCACTTGCCATGAAGCTTGGGGGCTGATGATTTTTCTCTCTCTGTCCCAGCTAGAGTAACTACACAGGTTCTCACTGAGGTAGGGGGCATGTACGGAGACGTTCAAAAGTGAGTAAGATGCCCATTGTCCATCTACATTCAAGGGGATTTTGCTGTCACCAGCTCATGTGCCTTCAACGGCCTCCCCATAAGGTCGAGGGGATCATGTGCTGGTCAGGAACTCAGGAAACTTGCTCAGTTCTTAATTCTGTCACAGAAATCCTGTGTGACCATTCATGTATCATCTCGAAAGCTACTCTGAGCCTAAAATTCCTCTCTCTAAACTGGGGAGCGTGCTTCCCTGACACATAGGGTGGTAACGGTAAAGAATGTTGAATTGTGGGTTTCCCATATGGGGAACAACTGGGAGAAAGCAATATGAGGACCTAGAGGTCCAGCCAGGCTTTTTTATCTCAAGCAGCATTCCCGCCTATTTCAGGACACATTCTGCATTGAAGGCTTAGCATATATAAGGATAGGACCCTTGGCCCAAAGAAAGAAAGATTCAGTTATGACTTTATAACCTCCAACAGTAAGGAGGCATAAAATAGGGATGGAGATGGCTGCCCAATTCATGCCCAGACAAACCTCACATATACACCACAGAACCCAGCAAAAGGGCCAGAAATAACAATCGGTATAAGATCACACTGTCTGTAACCATCCAGAAAGGAAGTGGGTATATCAGTAATATGCCATTAACACATATTAAGCTGCCAGTTGATAGGAGGTATCCCAAGAATTTGTGGGTGAAGGAGCTAAGTTTTGACCAGGAATGAAGACCCATATTGCTTAGGGTATGAAAAGAAGGAGACAAAAATTGTGGCATGTTCACTAGCTACTCTTTCTTTGAGCTTCTTCTTCTTTTGTTTGTTTGTATATGTTGTTTTAAGATAGTTAAGTATTATTGGTAGTTTTACTTTACTCAGGTTTATAACTCTTAGCTCTACCACTGCCTGGACCCCAGAGCCTGGGGACCAGACATTTCTCTTGATAGTGTGAGCAGGGAAGAATGTGAGCATATTAATCCAAATCTTATGGTATAAAATATGGCTTAGGTGTCTTAGAACATGACTGAAGTTTGAAATGTTATAGATTGAATGATCCATTTTATTTGATTAATCAATTAATTCATTTTCCTTTAAGTACTTTTCAGCCTATCATTTTATGTTATCTTAATAAATTCTGTAAAAATATTTATATTTGATCATTCGCATGAATATACCCCTTGTGCACTCTGAGGGTCCTTGTGATAATGTCTGTAGCCTGATTCAGGGAGTAGAACTTCACTGACCTCCGATCAGATTCATTGGACTATTACCCTATCAAAATACCTAAGCCACCAGAAATCGTACAACCCTCTGCCTTCACCCCAGCTCTGGACACAGGTTTGTCCCTCTGATTCTGGCTGTTGCTGCTCCGCCTGGCTCTTGCTCTCTTCTCTCTGCCCTAAGCAGACTTGTCAGGGCTCTAGAGTTCATTTCTCAAAGGGCCTTAAAACTAGCCCCAAATGATACCAAGCTAGTTACCTAATCAAAAATTCCTTTTATTTGTTTGCTTGTGTCTTTGGTTGGTTGTTTACACATTGCTCTGTTCAGGTATGTCTACACTTAGACTTGAATTCAAGTTGATGATAATCAATTCAAATTCAGGTAAGTGCATGACCACACTCACTTTCCTGAATTTGAACTGAGGAATTCCTCAGTTTGAATTGATGAAAGCTGACTTTGAATTGACCAACCATGGTTTGACTTCAAAATCCAGGGTCAGTTCGAACCCAGTAATTCGAATTGACCCAGTGTGGCCACGTGAATTCGAACTCACCGAGTTCGAACTGACAAGGATTGACTTCCCTCCCAGGGTGCCATGCACCCTGTGAGGAAGACCAGCCCTTCAGCACCTGGGCCCAGCAGCCCCAAAGGTGCCAACCCCCCCCAGGCCGATCAGGCTGCAGAGGCAATGTAGTAACTGTCCCCTAGCTGGGGACAGGGACCCCAGCCCCCCTCTTGCCCAGCTGGCTTTGTGTTGGGAAGGCAGCCCCACATGCAGCTCCTCCTCAGCTGGCCATGCATGGGGAAGGCATCCCCGTACGTGGCTGCCTTCCCCACACATGGCCAGCCATGGAGAAGCCATGCACGGTGGTGCTTTCCCCATGCGGCTTTCTGGGCAGGAGCCACGTGAGGGGGTGTCTTCCCCATGGTGGGGGCTCCTGTAGTGCACCAGGATACCTTCTACCCTGCACCCGCTGTGCTCTCAGCGCATGGTCAATGGATTTCCCCAGCCTGGCGCTGACAGTGCAGCCGGAGTGGGGGACAAGGGATTTCCCCAGCCTGCTCTGACAGCACAGCCAGGGTGGAAGAAAAATTATTCCCCCTGCCATGCTGATAGCATGGGGCGGGGGCATCCCTTCTCTCCTGCCCCCACTGTGCTGTGTGGGTAGGTGGGGGTCCCCTGGCCCCAGGGAGCCCTAGGAGGAGAAATCATCCCCTGCCAGGCTCCTTCCTTCTGAGCTTGGTAAGGGGGAAAACATCCCCTGCCCAGTTCTAGCCACACAGCAGCTAGAGCTAGGCAGGAGTTGCTTTTCCATGTGCCAGGCTCACTGTGCTGGAGCCCAGCAGGGGATTGGGTAGGGGCATTGCCTTCCAGGGTGCCATGTAGCTACATCTCCCATGGTGCCCCTCCTCCAATTCAAATTACCAAGTCCAGTTCATGGATATGCTCATTCAAATTGCAGTTTCTTGTGTGGCCATGTCAATTTGAATGGATTGAATTTGAACTAATAATTATTAATCTGAATTGACCAGTTCGAATTCAGTAATTCGAATTGACCCTCTAAGTGTAGACATAGCCTTCATCAAATAAGAAAGGAAAGAATTCAATAGATGCCCAGCAGAGCTTTCGTTAAAATAAAGAAGTTACAAGCCCCAGCATCAGTTCATCCACATAAGCAACAAACTTATGAGTGGACAATCAAATTCACAGTCAGAACCTCAGTCCCACAGCTTGCATCCCACAGACAGGCTGGCAGCTGTTTTAAACTAAAAATAATGTATGAGGACAGCCTGGCCATTCCAGAGCTCAGCTTCTGGATTTTTCCAACTCTCCTGAATTCAGGTCCTGGACCTCCAGCCACATTTTTTTATAAGTCCCATTCTCTTCAGAGCAAAAATGTATTCAGATAATTTCCTCCAGCAGTATGAGAGCAAATGGAGAAAACCCATAAAAGGTTTCCCATTTACTCCCATTATAGACTTAACATATGATGAGAACAAAGGGAGAGAGAGAATTGCAGAGGCTGTGGGCATCCCCTACAAGGAGTAAGTTGGTTGATCGAAAGCAGGTTGAGACCATTATGCTTGTGGTTTAGTTACTGGTTCCAGTGCCATACAACACAGAATTAAAAGCCCAAAGGGTTACAAGTCTGATGATGAATAATCCTTTTATGATGGAAGGAGGGGGACAAAGGTAGAGGAGAATAAGGAACAATGAGATTGAACCTGATGGAAAATGGAACCAAGCCTGAGCTTATATGAGAAACCATCAACACTGGTGGGCTGGAAGGGACGTAAAAATGAAGTGACAAGGTAGATGGGGGGTGAGAAATGGTGGGTAATGTTGAAGCAGACCAGGTGGTGGTCAGAGAGAATGAACTAGATAATGGAGAAAAAAGTGGGTGGTGATGGACTGGTAAGACACTAGACGTGAGGAATATCTTAAAGTATGAACTTCCACAGGCAGAGCACAGTGAAATCGGTAGACAGTAACTTGGATTAATATACAGATACCATTTTCCCCAGTTCTCATGCAGAGTTAAAAAGGTGACCCCTAGATATCACATTCTGAGTATGTTTTTCACCACTTTCTCACAAAATTCTTTTGTTTTGAGCCCATAAATGATTGGGTTCAGTGTGGGGGGCACTAGGATATAGATGTTGGCCAGGAGGATGTGAAAATGGGCAGCAATGTCCTGACCAACCTTCTGTGTCAGGGCAGAGAAGAGGCTTGGCATATAAGACATCAGCATCACACAAATGTGGGCTGTGCAGGTGTTGAGGGCTTTTTGGTGGGCTTTCCTGGAGGAGATCCTAAGGACAGCCTTGATGATCAGCCCATATGACAGGCAAATGAGGGTCAGGTCTACCTCAATGAAGAGAGATTTTATTACCAAGCTATAGACCTGACTACGTGACATGTCTGCACAAATCACATTCACCAAAACGGTGTGACTGCAAAA
>ML683508.1:13043-38246 GCA_007922195.1 Podocnemis expansa | reverse complement strand
CCCCAGTCTCCCACACCCCTCTCCCATCTCCCAGTTTCATGCCCTCCCCCCAGTCTCCCATACCCCACTCCCATCTACCAGTTTCAGCCCTTCCCCCCAGTCTCCCACACCCCACTCCCATCTCCCAGTTTCAGGCCCTGTCTTCTCTCCCCACAGTTCCACATCCCCTAACCCTCCCCAGCCCTTCTTTGTCCCAACCTCCCATGTTATGTTCAATACACGGTTTCCAACACATATTACTGCACGTGTGTGCTTTTATTGGTTGTGGTTCACAGTGCGGGTGGATGGGTGGGGGCTGGCTGTGGTAGAACGTGGGAGAGGGTGGTGTGGTAGGGCAGTCCTGGCCTCAGAGTACCTCAGTGACAAAAACATTCATGAGTGCATCATGAACTGTGATTGCCCTTTTTGATGCTCGCTCCCATGGGGCATGCGTGCAGGTTGCTTGTACTGGCCACCGATGAGCTGTGCCTCAGCCTCCCAGGCAGCAGCAACAGTCTTGCCCTGCAGCTCACAAAAGTTATACAGGGGCACACAGGCACAGATGACCTCCGTGGTCGCCTCCTCTGCAAGGTGCAGGTGCACAAGGAGGTATCTCCATCGTGCCTTCACCCAGCCAAATCCCCATTTGGCCACTTGGCAGCAGCAGCTCACATGGTGGTTGAAAAGCTGCTGGCAGGCATTGAGGGGCCCTGTGAATGGGCACATGAGCCATGGGTGGAGGGGATAGGCTGCAGCGGCAACAATGAGGATGGGCACTTCTATTCCCCCAAGATTGATGTTATGAGGGAGAAGAAGGTGCCCGCATCCATGCCCCGGTACAGGATCCTGTTGATGGCCCTGGAGACCTCTAACAGCATGTTGCCAGTGGTGGATCTCCCTATGCCAAACAGGTGCGCCATGGACCTGCATGACTCGGGAGTGGCCATCTTCCAAAGAGCGATGGCCACTCTCTTGTTGACAGGGATAGCTGGTCTCATGCTGGTGTTTCTTTGGCACAGGACCGGGGCGAGTTCCGCAAACAGGTGGTTGAAGCTGCCCCTGCTCATGCAAAGATCCCTCCGCCACTGCTTGTCACCTCAGGTTCTGAGCACTACCTGCTCCCACCACTCTGTGCTGGTCTCCCAGGCCCAGATGTGATGAAACACAGAAGGTGGGAGGAGAACTAGGGCTGCTCTGAGGCCCAGTGAGGCAATAGCCTGGGGCATAGCCTGGGCACCGTCAGAGTCTGCAAGCAGAGTGTCCCACAGCAGGACACTCTGCAGGTGAGCAGCAGGTCTACTGACAGCATGGCAATGGCTAGGAGGTGGGGCAGCATCCATCTCTATGTCTCGCAGTCTCCTGCTAGCCAGAGTGGACAGGGAAGTGAGGTCAGTACCTGCTTTTATACGATTGGCTGGCAACATGGTTGCCAACATGGCCCAGCGAGGGGACCATGGTGCCACACCTCCCATGCTGCCCCTCTCCTGATGTGAAATAGCAAGTCCAGGGTCTGGACATGCTATTTCGCTTTGAGGTTTTCCCTTAATTCTATTTAATATTTGCTTATTTTGATTTAAGTTATTTCAAAATAAAGATTTTATTTCGAAATGACTTATTTCAAAATAAGTTATTTTGAAATAACCATCAATGTGTGGACATAGCCTTACTGTCCGGGCTATTCCAGAAATCTTTGTATTTTTTCTTTTTCAGATGAACTTTGACTTTCAGTTGCTGGGAACAAAGAAGAAAGGAGACAAGCATGAGGCTGATGGAATGTCACTCCACTGTTTTGTTTATGATAAAATCTTACAGATGATACAGGTACACACAGGGTAGAGTGTCAATTAGTAACAGGATGGCTGAAATGCCTGTTTTTCTGCCAGAATAACTGCATCATTATGCAATTTTCTTGTTAAAGGTGCAAGTTCCAGATAAGCTGCAGCATTGAGCTCAGACAATATTTGCATGAAAAGTAAGATCAAGGAGTATCAGCTGTTTTGTTCCCATGCACTTTCCTAAGAAGTTGCTAGAAATAACATGTTGCTTCACACGTCTCTTGAGCCCTTGCTGTCAGCCTCTTCAGGGATGGGGAGTTTGCTCTCAGAAGTGCTTCTCATTGTGCATTCAAGCAAGAAAATTGTTATATTTCCTCCTGTCATTCCTTTCCACTTTCATGGCTGCCACTTAGTGAAGACTATTCCTGTGGGATTGTAGCTGTGTATAGGACTGCTTCTCCCCAGACATGAAGATGACAGGCCCATTTACACAGCTGCTGGTGCTGCTTAACCCAGTATGCATGTAAGTTTCTGTCAGTGGGCATGCACTTAATTAAACCCTGATGCCTGCCCCAGAGCCAACAAGCAAATTGGAGTCTTAGCACAAGCCAAAGGCCTGGCACCATTTTCAAACTATGCTAAATAGATTTTGCCAAGAACTCCAATGTTGTAGGTGTGCTGAGTCCTGACACAGATGAAAGTTTAGAGTGTTTTCAGCTAGTCTCTAGAACAGCCTTGTGGTTTCAGGCACTTGTTTCTAAGGAAGCAGGCTGAGGTTTGACTTCTTCCTCAGCCAGATATTTTAGAGCGCCGTGCTGAGTCTCTTTCATCTCCCATGAGTAGTGTAGCCACCAAATATAGAGGCATTCTTCCTGGCCTAATAAATGTTTCATGCAATCATAGAAGATTAGGGTTGGAAGGAACCTCAGGAGCTCATCTAGTACAACCTCCTCCTCAAAGCAGGTCTGACCTCAACTAAATCATCTCAGCTGGCACTTCATCAAGCCAGGCCTTAAAAATCATAAGGGTGGAGATTCCACAACCTCTCTTGGTAACTCTGGATATTTAAGGTGGAAGAACTGAATACAAGTCCCAGCTCTGGAGTGGGAATTCAAACCTGAGTTTTCCACGTCCCAGGTGAGTTCCTTAAATATTGGGTTATTGAGCAAAATGGCTATGTCTACACTAGAGGGCTCAGGTAAGTCAACTTAATAAGGTTGACTTATGTGGATTCATATCTGACCTGCATCTGCAAGAAATGGTCCACGGATATCTGTGTTGTATCAGCGGATACGAATATAATGCGGATGTCCTTGGATATCCGCATATTTGCAGGGCTCTACCTCTGTGCAGATAAAAATATGTGGATCCATACTCAATCTGCATCCGCAAGAAATGGTCCGCTCTACCCATTTGTTTAAGTGAACTTTACAAAGTTGACTTAAGCCTGGGGGACTCACTTAAAGTTGAATTAATCAGGTTGACTTTAAATGGGTCCCCTGGCTTAAGTCTACTTTATGAAGTCAAGTTAAATGACTCTCCTGCCTTCAGTCAACTTAATTAAGTCGACTTTAATGGGCCCATTGTGTTAAGTCAACTTAATCCTTAAAGTTCACTTTAAGGGTAAGAGTTATTAAGTCAACTTAAGCAAGTCCTTAAGTCAATTTAACCAAATCCACACGTACATCATAATTTTGAAATGTTATTTCAAAATGGGTATGGCCACACACACTTCTTATTTCGAAACAACAGAAGTTGTTTCAAAATAAGAAGTGCCATGGCCACACGATGCATGGCCATTTCGAAACAAGCAAACAGCTTGTTTCGAAATGGCCGTGGTTGTTTCAAAATAGCTTAAACCTTGTTGCGTTTTGAAATAGGGTTGTTTTGAAACCAGAGGTTTCGAAACAGCCCTGTTCGGACATGTTGTTTCGGAACAAAGTGTTCCGAAACAACATGTCACCTTCCTCCCAGGGTGCTAAGCACCCTGGGAGGAATGGCAGCCCCCCCTCACCACCCTGGCCAGGGTGCTGAGGGGTGTTCGCTGGGGCGGGGGGACGCGGGGCTGCGCTGCATGCCACCGGTGCCTGCAGGGGACTGCAGGCACCGGCGGAGTGCCGCGCAGCCCCCCGCCTCACCTGGCCGGTGCCTGCAGCCCCTGCAGGTACCCACCAGGAGAGGGGCGGCAGGGCGCCTCACCCCAGGGGCTTTAAAGCCCCTGCTGCCCCCAAACCTGGGGGCGTGGCCCTGGTGCACGGCTGGAGCCCGCTGCTGCTGGGGCCGGAGTGAGCGCCGGAGTGGAATTCCCCGCGCAGACGCTCCTGCCGGGGGTGGGGCTGGGGCAGCCCCCGGGGCCCCGCCCTCGAAATCCCCCGCGCCAATGCTCCTGCCCGGGGCAGGGCTGGGGCAGCCCCCGGGGCCCGACCCCCGGGGCGGCCCCAGCCCCACCCCCTGCAGCAGCGGCGGTGTGGGGGATTCCACGCCAGCGCTCACTCTGGCCCCGGCAGCAGCGGTCTCCAGCTGCGTGCCAGGGCCACGCCCCCAGGTTTGGGGGCAGCGGGGGCTTTAAAGCCCTTATGTTGAGGCGCCCCACTGCCCCTCTTCTGGCGGGTGCCTGCAGCCCCTTCAGGCACCCGCGGGGTAAAGCGCCCAGCCGCGCTTTACCCCGCCGGTGCCTGCAATCCCCTCCCCTGGCAAAATAGCATGTCCACACTGTGGACATACTATTTCGCTGCCTTATTTCGAGGACAAAGTTTTTTGTCCTCGAAATAAGGTGTTTTGAAATAATATGTTATTTCGAAACATCTTGTTTCGAAACAAGCATACCCTGTGTGAACATAGCCAATGAGTTATTTCAAAATAAAGTCCTTATTTCGAAATAGGTTAGTTCAAATTAAGAAAATATTAATGTGAATTAAGGGAAAAGCTCAAAGCAAAATAGCATGTCCAAACACAGGACTTGCTATTTTGCTTTAGGAGAGGGGCACAATGGGAAGTGTGGCAACATGGCCCCCTCCCTGGGCCATGCCCCCACCCAATATAGGCTAAAAGGAAGGCACCCTGGGAAGGAGAAGGGCAAAAGTGTTATTTCAAAATAATGGTTATTTCAAAATAACACGCCCGAATGGCATTATTTGAAAATAACCAATTCAAAATAACAGCCATTTCGATTTAAAGGAGGTTTAAGCTATTTCAAAATGATGGCTCTTATTTTGAAATGACGGAGCCTATCATTTCGAAATAAGAATACGTCGTGTGGACCTAATCATTTTGATTTCAAAATAACCAGTGTTATTTCAAAATAAAAGAGATGTGTGGACATACCCCAAATGTGGTCAGGGAGTTGCTTAAGTTGACTTAAGCCACCAGTGTAGACATAGCCAATGGCAGTAGCAGTCCTCATTTTCTAGGATTTTGTGAATGACTACTAAATGTTGGTATTATGTCTCTAAGTCCATTTGAGAAGCTAGTTCTTTGTTTTCAAATTCCTTTTAGGGAAGAAAAAAAAGTCAGAATGAAATGTTTCATTTTGGGTCAAATATGATGTTTAATTCAAGCCAAACAAAATTTTCTGACTTCTTTACTGCAGAAAATTCCAAATTTGCTTCAATTTTTTTCCAGAACATCCAGAAAATCAAAAGAATCAATAATTTATATGGCTCTAGAGGCCACTACATCGCTTTCCTTAGTTGATGTTTTGCTACTACTGTATGCTGACGTTTTTCGTAACTCTGAAGTCAGGAAGAGCTCGATGTTCTTTCTGGTGGTATCTGAAACTTATTATTTTTGGACATGAGGCAGTACATATGTTCAGCACCTTCATTTCATTTCTGAAAATAATACACACCAAAAGAATGGTGAATGTATTAAAATACCTGTAGGTCATTGAACTCATGTTCAGTCATAGCCAAATCAACACTGACGTATTGTACTCCTCTCTCATTTTGAAAGGATAATTGTTCAGTAGTGTGGTCCAAATGTATTATAAGTCTTCCAGTAGGGAGATAGAATTCTCTGAACAAATAAAAAGAGCTGTCAAAAACATGATTGCTTCCAATTTTACAGCCATATAGTGGTTTGAATGAAAACATAAGTACCTGTCTATGTGAATTGATTTTCTTTAGATACTAAAGCTGAGAGTTATTTTCTGATCATCTGAGTAATATCTCTAAGAAAGGTAATTGGCCTTCAATTTCAACTTTCGTAGGAACTTTATCAACCGATTTAGATTGCTTAAAACAAGTAGACATTTTATAAGAATCATGGCTATGATGACAAAGTATACATGTGATATCTCCTTACCTTAACCCTAATTTTAAAGTGAATGTAGTTGTGAAAGAAACTCTTTATTTCAAAGAGCATTACCTCAAAGATACATTAGGGGCAACTGGAGGTCTGCTCTCCTAATGGCAGCTATCAAAAATTAACAGGAAAGGTGAACAAAGGAATCAACTGAACATTTCAAAGTGGGACAGGGAGCCACAGATGGAAAGGTCACTGAGAAACAGTTGAAGAAACAGAGCTACTATATCTGTTGTTTCCTTTGCAAATCATTTTCCTGTCAGTCCTTTTTTTGTTTAGTTGTTTTTTTTTAACTGATTTAGATTGTTTACTTCTTGTCTGTACATTGTTATCAACTGACTTTATTGTTCACCATTCCTTGCATTGAAAGGATGATACCAATATAGGAACAGATAATCCAACTATTTAAAATAACATATGCAAAATATTTAA
This sequence comes from Podocnemis expansa, assembly GCA_007922195.1. Lineage (NCBI taxonomy): Eukaryota > Metazoa > Chordata > Testudines > Podocnemididae > Podocnemis > Podocnemis expansa. The sequence goes on along the minus strand of ML683508.1, from coordinate 31,758 downwards.
CTGACTTTTTTTTTAAATTAACTATGCAATAAATCAGAAAACGTATCGTGCTCTGCATGGCAGAGAATAGGTGGAATAAGAGGACTTAATCCTGCTCTAGCACTCTCAGTCAAAATTCAAAATGACCTAGTAATGAAAATAGAAGCCCCTGTGTTTTGCATTAAATTTTGTTTTCTTTTTATAAAAAACATAGTAATTCCATTGACATAGGAAAAAATACCTCTGTTATTTTAAGGGAAAGGATGCCTGATGTGTGACATGAGTTTTATTCAACAGTAGAGTGGGGAAGCAAGGTTTTGAGTGGTAAATATATATTGTGGAAAATCATTTTGTTTAAAAAGAGTATAGTCATTAAGAGATAACAGGATTCATTATAACCTAAATAAGTACATTTCTGTCACTGGATTTCAGAACTGATTCTTCTAGTGAACTCTTTGCTTTTTGTTTTGCTTTTTGGATTTTTGTTTTTTATGGTACATAGATATTCATTTGAGTGAAAATATAGTGATTGGAAAAATCACTCAGGCTGCTCTCAGGTCATGAATGTAACAAGAAGCAAAATGAAATCTCTTTTAAAATGTAAAGCAATGAAATAAAATTAAAAAACAATAAAATCATTGGTTGCATTAAAAAACATTAATTTATTCATGAATGAGTCAAGTGAGCTGCTCCTCTGGGCATAATTTGTGATTTCACTTTAATTCCAAAAAAGCATGGAGAGAAAAGCTCAAGAAATTATGCACAGTATAACAAAAGACAAAGAACTCATTCAAAGAAAATGCTATGGGTGAAATTCATTCCAGAAGAAAGGGTTAGGACCCTGGGTTGAGTATGGAATGCTCCACATACAGATTAATGTTCTATAACCAAAAATAAGTGGCTTCATGATATATCAGAATTTTGGGGAAGGAAATGTACTGAAAACTGAGAAGAGGGTTACATGCTGTAGGCATAAAACCTCTTACCTTTTCAATCTTTCTTTTCCCCTACTCTTCACCCTTTACATTTTTTGTTTGTTTCTCCTTCCTCTTTCTGGCCTTCCATGCTCTTCTCTTCCATTCTCAAGACTGCTTCTCTTTTTCTCTGTTTTGAATTGTATACTTTAACTGTGCCTGCCATTTCCACTCTGTTGCCAGGTCTTTTGTCTTATTCTCTTCCCTGTGGTGAATATACTCTTCTACTTCTAAGAAAGGGTCTGGATGTGCTAAATCTAGTGACTACAGTTAAATGGAGCAGGAATGATTGGCATAATGAAGAGTCTGATGACCATCATTTCTTTAATTTCTTAATTACTGACTCCCATCCCCTTTTCCAAATTTCTCATTTCTCTCAGCCACACCCATGGTTATACTGTGATCTCATCCTCACTTCCTGATGCTTTTTCTTTTTCTACTCAAACTTTCTCCACCAGTCAGCCCCTGTTCTTTTTAGATGTTCTCCATAATCTAGCAATGTTTCCACCACACCTAATTCATCTCTCATCTTTATTTCATAGATAATCAGGTTAGAGCATGTTTCTTGATCTTTACATTGCTGCCCTATATTCTCAAGATCCTTGTGCTGGTACTGATGATTCTTTCTTGCTCTTCTGAATTTCTTTGTGAAAGTTAATGATGCTTCCTGCATTTGAATTTTCCCCTGTAAATCAGCTATAGATCCTTTACTATATCTCTTCCTGTAACCAATTGTTCACCTATTTTCAAAACACATCGTGAAACACCTCTCCACTTCTTACACATATCTTCCCCATTTCTTTTTAATTTTAAAGTAAAACTTTGTATAGCTACAGTGAAAGGCAATAGTCAAAACACAATTCTGTGCAGTGTTTTACCTAAGATGCTAAGTATCTGTTTTACCTAAGATGCTAAGTATCACTAAGCCAAATTGACTGCATAGAATTTGTGTTTTCAGGTTCTCTGAAAATCACACCATTAATGTATAATACAAGAATTGCTGCCTCTCTAACTGAATGAAAGTGTAATGCCCACTGCATCAGTGTACCACAATCTAAGAACATTTCAGTCTTTTGCAATGAAACTGTCATTTTCAGAAATTTATTTGCGTATTGCTTCTCTTCTATATCTTTTTCTCATGATTTTATTTGTTGTCTGGTTGAATATGGCAAGATATTTTTCTTACAGTTCCTCTCAAATCATTCCTGACCTATAATGCTGACCCTCAGGAGAACTACTAGACCAAATATTAGATTGCAGTAATAATGAAAGATTTTGCATAAATTTATCCAAAATGCTCAAGTACTATCTTCAAACCAGACACAGTCACTTACTTCTAAATCTCATTGAAAGTCAATGGGATTTAGGAATGTAACTGCCTAAGCCCCTTAAGTTGCTTTATCACTTAGGTGCTTTAGAATATTTCACACTCAGTGATTTGTGAATATGCCATATAACAAGACCTATGTACTATGTGAAAAATCTATACAGACACTAATATAAAGAGGCCTAAAGGAAACAGAACATTTACTGTCAGTTGACAAACATTAAGTAGTGAAAACACTATTTGATGACAGATTCAATATATCACTGTGCTTCACCTTATAATAACACATTAAAAGTAACAGATGTTATTTGCTATGCAATCAGAATAATTCTCAGTACCTTTTCTCATCCAGGAAACAACAATATATTACAAGATAAGCATCTATTTAATGGGCTTGATCCTGATCTGTTGCTGGGCTTATACTGACGTAGCAATGCTTATTTAAATGATGTTACTCTTGATTTTTACCTTTGTGAATGAATGGAGAGTTCAGTTTCATTATGTTTAAAATTGAATTTATTTATTTAATCTCAACTATTTTCAGTCTGGTTTAATGACAATATTTGCTTTTGCCATATAATTACTATGTAATCTTTGTTAAACTTGAATTTTCACAATGGGAACAGAAAAATATAGTGCCAAAATTCATTAATGCTCCAATAACCTTCACTTTTTACCTAAAGTGGCTATTTTATTTTTTAAAAAAGTCAGTTTATCTCCAAGACATTCTAATACAAACACATATTACATATTTTGTAGAAAAATTATCAGTTCAGATTTGCATTTCTCATCAGAAAATACACATTTAGACAGAACTAACCACACCCAACCTACATAAAAATAATAATAAACTTGCAATTCACTGATTCAGTCATGTGATATCACATCTTGGAATTAAGAGTTCTCAGATTGCTCAAGGTCTCCACATGCAGTGCTGAGAGTTTCTTGGGAAACCGAAGGAAGAAGGCAAGTAAAGAGGGCAGCCGTTAGAGGTACCAGATGGCTCAGTGATATGGTAAGAGTGAAACTCCACTGCCCAAAATGTGTGTAGTCATTTCTCACAATGCAGAGGAAGAGTAAAATAGGTAGTATTGTACACATAGTTTACACAGGTATAGCTGACTACACACATTGTAAGGAAATAAAAAAATGTGGTCCTCAGCTGGAGGTGGGCTATGCATACCCAGTGCTGTAAAAATAATATTCTTGGTGAAATCTATCACCTGTAGGTCACCAGTAAAAATCAGTCCAGGAAGATAGGGCCAATATTGCTCCAAGATCTATCATGTTATATCAGATTCTACTCATGGTAGCTAGCTCTTCCCAGCATTCATATCAGCTACCTTGCTATTTTTACCATGCTGGATTGATTCGAGCTAGAATGGATATGTCCCCTTGAGCTGCAAGTTATACCTTTCAACTCTAGTGTAGATGTAGCCTCAGCAAGGTCAAACACTGAATTGGCATAAACAGTGAAAGACACACCTTTTCATTCCCAGAAGAGACTGCATCTTCAAAACAAAGTTGTGGGCATATTGGCAAGACATTCAGTGTGAAATGTATGCTGTTAATGTCTCTGCTAAATCTGTGAGTGAGTTTGGGCCTTTGATGTTTTGTGGGGCTAATGCAGCATATTTCCAAGGACTAGAATTCAGTTTAAAAATAAAAGCAGAAGCAGCAATTAAATGAGAATAGAGGCTATTCTTGAAGGAGTGGTCTAGTTTAGAACTTTTTGTCTTATAACTTGAGTTACTTTGCTGCCAAGGCTCAGTTATGGCCATTATACATAACTGTCTTAGAACAAATGTTTGTGGAGTGTCTAGAGAAGCATTTACAATGATTTTAGTTAATTGGAGTTAATAGGCAATCAATTAACTTCAATTATTTTAAGACCAAAAATGATAGACAAAGCCAAGAGGATTAAAACAGATTTTTAACAAGTGCCACCATTTTTGTAGGAGATATGGAGAGGCAGCAATTATGGAAATAGGAAGATGAGATACTGGGAACTAGTGTGAGACATAGCTCTGTGGCTTGGAGAACAAAATTAAATAACATTAAAAGTGCAAAATGTGTCATTTGAAGACGAATTTTCCATTCTAGAATTCTTTGTGACTACCTCAAAAGCCTTTAATGGAATATTTGTATTTTTATTTAGGATTTGTCTAATTCCAGTGTTAAGTTGACGCAAGGCACCGTGACCTAACTATGTCAGTGTACACACAACAGTCTTGCTCCCACCTATGTAAATAAGCATAATAACTCTACCGCCACGAAAGGTGTACATCTTATGTCATTTCATGTCAGTATGGTTTGGGAGACAGTGTCCTTGTTGACCCTGCCATTTTTTAAAGCAGCTGTTGTTTGTCTTTCTTCTCAATTTCATGGCTCATTCTAGAATCATAAAGTTGACAAGAAAGCAGTGTGGTTGGGTGACTCCAGGTATAGTGTGGCTGCACCCATGCTCCCTGCCAAACTGGTACCCACTTCTTGCTTTCAGCTGAACTCCCCACTTAGAAATGGCTGTTACCAGAGTCCTGAATTCCCACTCTCAGCCAGGCTAATGTCCAAGTTGCCCACTACCTGCTATTACCAGAAGATTTTAGGGAAGCCAAGTCTGTTATCAAGGGACTTTTTAGAGGACAGGGTTACCTGTAATACTCCTGGTGTGGTGGTCCACCCATTGGCATTGCCAGGGAGGCAACTTGCCTTCCCTCGAAAGGACATGAATGCAACCTTTTGATCCAGGTAGGACACACAAGCCATGATACTTAGAAAACAGACTCAAAATTTATTTAGAAATGAGGGGTTATATAACAATGAAGTGATAAAGACAAAAATAATATACTTAATATATATCAAGCCATTATATTGAGTAATAGCATTCTTGTAACAGACCAATAACAATAATATACTTAACTTTCTATAATATACTTAATACTCTATAACATATATCTTAGCAAATTATCATAAAAAAGAAACCCTTAACAATCTATAACATTTAGAGAATGTTAGCTAGTCAGTTTGCTGAATAGGAACCAAAGGAAAAGGGTTTCACTCTTATCAAAAAAATGCAGCTTTATTGACAGGCCTATCCATACCTCCCTTGGATGCATATAGAGTCCAAATTTATAAAGCTTCCTGTTATTCCTATGGATATCTGTAGTCATCATACTGCTCTGTCACAGCAACATGGTTGCTTTATGCTTAGACATAGCATGGAGACTGAGTTAGCTGGTTTGCCTACAGCGAAGTTTCACTTGTGTAGCTTGTAAAAGGGTTACCTTAGGCTTAGACACAGGGGATGTGAGGACTTAGTTAGCCCATTTGACTATAGCCCAAATTCACTTTTGTAGCTCCCCATCTCTCTGGTTGTTCTTCACTCTGTCACTAGATAGCTTTCTCAGTTCTTCTCTTGCTTGATCATTTTGGCTCTAGTCTCTTCCTTCTTCTATTACCCTGCTTCTTCTAGCACACTTCAGCCTGTCAGCTGTTGGCATTATATATGTTGTGGCAAATGAGAAGGGAGGGGGCACCTAAGGAGTGATTTCAATAAGATTCACTAATGTCAGATTCACTCATTAACCTGTGTTCTAAAGGTTCTTTTCCCACAAATTATTAGTATTTTAAACACTATATAATGCCCAGATCAGGTATTTTACTTTAGTAATTCAGTCTTCATATTGTTTAATTTTAACCCTTCCCCCTTTTTTTGGCATCCTTTTTACCTTACCATTTTCCCTATCTGATTCCATAATAACATAGACAGAAATCTTTGGCTATACAACTGGGATCATGGATACTGTCCTGGGATGCCAACTCCTCATTCTCCACTAGGGGCTCAAGCTCCCCACTCAGAGCCAAGCTGCACCTGACTGGCTCCCAGCCACACTGTTGCACACAACCAGGCTGACCACCGGGCTCCCATCTCTCTACTGGGAGCCCAATTGTTCCACCACTCCCCACAGAAGGCCCAAGTTGTAAACTGAGTCTCCTGGTTTCTTGTTCCCCATAGAAACCATAGCTGCTCATACCTCTGGCTTTCAGCTTCCTACTAACATGGGGTGATTTACGTTTTTAGTGTACACCTGTTATTTTATTTCTTGTTTATGGTAAAGAATTTAACCTTTGCCTAATTAAAGTTTTTTTTTTAAGTATGCTCTATGTGACAGCACAAATACTGTGGTAACATTAATTGCAAAAAAAAAATTGTAAAGTTTTAATGGTAATTCAATGACTAGAAAGAAGGTTCACACAATTCACATTTAAAATAATAGGCAATTTGTAAAAACAATAATTTATAGAGCTATCATTTCTTTATAGTACAATACTTTTATCCCAAGTTTAAGGAGTATATTCATACATTTCAAATTGAGCATAAATTTCTATTTTATGTGTCAGTTATTTGTGAGGAATTTCCTTGTGGAATACAATAGAATGACACAAATTATATCACATGCACACAATTTAGACTAAATCTTGTAACCTTACCTTTGTGGATGTCTCGATGAAATGAAACAAAAACGAAACCCATGAAAACTTTTGCTCCCATATCTGTTCTCAGATTAATGCTTTACAGTCTTGGTTTTTTTTTTTTCTTTTATTTGTGTTTTTGGGAGGGGTTTTGCTGTTTTTATTTTGGATTTTTTTTTTCATCTATGTCATTGCTGTTTTCTCATTAACCTCTAATAAATTAAAGTATTTCACGGTACTTCCTGTGTTTATAAAATAACACTATTTAAAGGAGGGAGTATATGATTCTTCTATAAGAGAGAGAAAGAAGACAGACAACATGGGAGAACTCAGTCTCTTCATCTCATTCATTTTGTTCTAGGTGTTAATTTGCCAAGGTATTTCTAAATTACTTCTCTTACTCTAAGTATTGTATTCTGTTATTGGATAAGCATTTATGATGAGCTTTTAAAAAATATCACTACTAAATGTTTACTCAGTGTTTCATGTTTGATCTTTTTTTGTACAGTCTTTATACCAAAGCTGGAATCTATTTTCAATGACTACATATAAATGCAGCACACGCTCTGCGGCCTAACAGATGCCATCTGTAAAAGCATTTACTTTAAATTAGTGGAATAAGTAATCAAAAGGGCTTTGTACTTAATGCAGAACTTTTGGTGACTATTAAATGCTCATTAGAGGGTGTTTTTGCTGTATGACTGTCAAAATCAGCAGGACATTTATGTTAGATTTCCTGAGTGGGTCAAGATTGAATATGATTTTACAACTTAAATAACATAAATGAATGCAGGTTATTTCAGCATATCCAGATGTTCTTTAAACTCCCTATCCCTGAAAGCAAAACTTCCAGCCAATTTGAATTATGCTGCAATATTACAGTGCAGATTTTTGCTTCATACATTTCACAACTCACTTATAAAGTTCTACTGGTTCATACCTTGAACTAGTCACATATGAAAGAGAAGGAAGAGTGCTGTATAATAGGCATGCTTTTCATATATATGTAAAACCTGATGGTTCAAATAATCCTGTTACAAAAAGGCTTCTGTTAGATCTCTCTTGTTTTGTTTTGTTTTGTTTTCACATAGAAGCAGTGTGTCTGGCAACATACTATATACACTAAATGATTTCAAACTGCATTTAATTTAACCTCAAATGCTAGTTAACTAGTGAAAATATACTCTAAAGTTAAATAAGTTTGATAGCTGTGCAGATATGTATTACAACTTTGTTGTGCCTCAAATGTTCCTGTAAACACTTTGACTTAAACGAAGATATTATAACTGTGTCTTCCATAAGCTATATAACCAATTGTACAGTTATGTTGATTCGGACACAGGGAAAGTTGGCAACCTCTGAAAGCAGGATCAAAAGCTGTTTATAAAGTTAAATAAATGCTACCCATTATCCACCTTAAAACAAGGGCAGCAGCACCCACCTTCCTTTCCTTAAGAAATGTCCATTGGTAAAGTGATCCTGGAAAAACATTTGCAATATACGGAGGCTTTACAACTATGTAAATGAAACTTCCTAAAGGCCTGCTAGGAAACCTCAGTGGATGTCTTAACTGCTCTTATGAAAACATTATAAACATCAGTCCCCTGCTAAAATGAAGTAATTTTTCATATGATAACTTCACTTGGAGCCAAAATCTACTCTGTTACATTCATGCAATCCAACTAAAGTCAATGGGCCAAATTCAACAGCACAGTTGAAAGCCCATTGACATTGCTTAATTGGAGCCTTATACCAGGGATGAATTAACTCCATTGCCTTTTACATAGAATTATTGTATGTTTCTGTCTGCTTATAACTATGACTGTATATTAAGGATACAATTATGAATGTTAATGTCCCTTGGTTATCAGGTCATACTTACTGAAGTTCAACATAATGGTAATGGATCTCTTTCTACCTAGATGTAGTCTCTCCTGGAACATTTTGGATTCCCAATTATGTTAAAATCAACTTTCTCCTGCTTCCATAGTGATGAGGCCATGGCATCAATGGGCCCAGAAGTCTTTGTGCACCCTGGCCTGATAGCCAGAAATAAACTGGATTCTTAGTACAAAATGCCTCCACCTAGTCACCGGGTGAATACTTTAATAACATATATATACTGGCCATAAAGATTTTAAGGAAATGGGACCAATTAGACTTTAGTGAGGAACAAATACTTCATTAGAGGAAAAGACGGGATTTGATTGAATTAGAAAAAAAAGGATCAGGGTAAGAGAAGAATGCAGGGGGATCAATGGAAACTGGTAAATGAGGAATATGAGTAAATCCACATGAAGGATCACACCATACCTCAACTAAAACAACCCCCATGAGTAGCTTGACAGAATTAAAACCCCTTCAAACTGTAAAGACAATCTCAGAGTCTGTCCACATTTTCAAGCTGTTTGGTATGCACAATCTTCTATTTGTCAGAGATCCATGGGGTTGACTATGGATAGTAAGCTGGGACTATAAAATTAATCAAATAGATTTGGCAGATTTAACCATCTTTTGTGTGTTACGTGGAGCTAAAACATTTTCAACTGCAAGAGAGCCTTTTCTCTGATTGTATATTCTCTGACTAGGACTGTCCTCAAACCTAAAGGCTTTCCTAGCTACCTAGCTGTGGAAAGCAAATATCATTGTCTTATCGTCAAAGCACACCCCTATTAAACAGTTAGTTATTTTTTTCTGTGTGAAACAGGGCCTGGACTGTTCAAACCTTGGAATTCACTTAGTTTCTTGAGTAAAGAAAGACAACAAGTGAGGAGGCAGACAATCCTCACCCCTGAGTATAGCGTCTGGAAGCACCTTCTTTCCTTGCTAGTCCAGCTTGTATCTCATGAATGTTTGGGTGGCTTCTCTCCCTTCTTGAAGTTTTCAGTAGGTGAGCTGTTTCCGGGACAGCAAGCTGATGGGAACAGCCTTTGAGCAGCGGGGTGCTTCTAGCTGAGCTTGGCCCACTGGCCAAAAGCCAAACAGAGTTCACGCCTTTATTCTGCAAAAAGCACTCAGAGGAAGCCCTCTCCATGAAGCTCTAAATTGACATTAGCCATTAAACACACTGCATATGTCTCAGCTTCTTGCATGTCTCTCTGGGTCCATTGTACTACTTAAGGTGGAATATATGGAGAAATGGTGTTAACATAACTCAGTCACTGTCCAACATTAAACAATGTTAAACAATATCTGGGTGTAAGGCATTGGGCCATCCTTCTGTGTTCCTCAGAGGGAAGTCATGCCCCCCCCCGACTACTTTTCTGGCCCCTTCTGCTGGCCAAAAGTGGGTCTTCATTCAGTAGCCCACAGCCCTCAGGCAGGGCAGGAGAACAAGTAGATTCACAATGGGTGAATCAGCAATTTATAGTTGGCCCTGAGACAGGGTGGGCAAACAAGCAGTTCCTAGTCTTTGATGGGCAAGACAGCAGTTTGTAGCTAGCCCTGAGGCAGGGCGGGCATGCAGGGCAAATCAAAGTCTATAGCCTCAGATGGGGCAAGCCCTAGGCAGAGCTTTACAGGCCCAGATCAGGTGACAACCCCAGGGGTGATGGTGAAGTGGGGAGGAAGATGCAGGCCCTCCTGACTCCACTGTCCCTATCAGTGGCAAAGTGGTCTGCCTGGGCTCCAGTCATAATGTGCTGATCCAGCAGCAGGCTGCATGACCAACAGAATGTTGTCCACCTCTCCTTTCCTATTTCCTACTTCTTTTCCCTGTGGAACCTGATCTAATGGGCCACCCTTGACCTCTGCAGGATATTCTGCCAGGGGCAGGTTGAACAGACTCTTGGTGTTGACCTGAGGGGCAAGTCTGGTATCTTCTTGGAGTTATCAGAAGATGGCAACTCCTTCAGGTCACAGCCAGTTGGGGATTCTTCCTCACCATAGGCTGCTGGCAGCTCTTTTAGGTTCCTGGGTTAATGGAGGTGGGCAGCTAAGGCAATTCTTCAGGGCCCAGTCACAGGCAGCTCCCTGGATCACCAGTGGCAGGCAACTCTGGAAGGTCCTCTGGGCCCAGGACTTGGGCAGCTCCCCTACAGGGTAGTGGTCCAGCTGGGGCTCCAGAGAAGATGAGAAAGGTCATTCCCCTCCCTAAGCTAAGTACAGAGTGGGCTCCAGGTGTCCTCTCTTGTACATCCGGCCCCACCCCCACTTCCAGTATAACAGACATAAGCATTTTAGCTCCACCCACCAAGATCCAGTTCATATCTCCCTGTCTATTTCCAAGGGAGGCCATACCCCTTACTACACTGGAGTCTGGTATACAGATACAGCAGCCTGACAAGACAATGTCAAATACAACATTAAACAGCATTTAAAACTTTTATCACAGCTACAGAGAAGAATGAACAGTAGCTAAAGTATCTGAAGCACAAAGTATTAGGTAAGGCTTTCATTTTAACAACTTCCTTTTCTCCCTTCCTTTTAGCTAAGGAGAGTTTTTAGAAATGGAAAAAAAACAACCTTGTTAGACCTTCTCTTAGCTGGTACTAAATATGGTAATAACTGTCCATTTGGAAGGAAAAGAGAAGTTAGTTGGGATTCTCTGGAACTGTTGCTGTTGCTGTTAAAGATCACATTTCTGACAAGACAAAACCAGACAAACATATACAAAAGGGGAGAGAAAAGTGCAGCAAAGATAGAAAATAAAGTTTCTCTCTTTGGTGTTAACTGCCCCTAGCAAATCCACAGCTGAAAAATAATGACCCAAACACTGTCTGATCACCCACTCCGAAACCTTGGAAATTCACAGGAGCATTGAGCTGTTTAGCACATTGTTTTAGGTGCCTTTTCCATCTTAAAGTCTTGCAGGATTGTTGCAAAATATGCCATCTTGACTGGTTATTGCATATGATTATTAGCCAGAAAGAAAATGAAAAGAGGTAGGAAAGAGAAGAAATAAGGTCAAGAAGGAGAAGACCACATGGCGGGACAGAGATAAAATCACACATCTCAGCTTGTATTCAGAATTCAGCCAGAGCTGATAGAGATGGCAATGTCAGCTGTGTTCCCCTCTTTGACATGGTCTAGTCAAGACAAGACAGTTCTCAGAATCAGATGGCACAGGCCTGGAGTCTTAGGAGACACTATTATCCTAGCAGGGGTAGAAGCTTGTGAAGATTCTTCAGGTAGACAGTTTTCCTCCCAAAGCTTCTTTGTTTAAAACCAACCAACCAACCAACCAAGGAGTACTCGCTAATTTGTTTATTGCATGAGCAATCAATAAATCAATTAATCTTTAAGTGTCAAAGGATACCTTGTTTGTTTTACTGAACTAGACTAACATGGCTGCCCTTTGGAACTTTGTTTAAAAAGATGTTCAAAAGGTGTGATGACTGGAATAGTCCATCCTCTCATTAATTTTTCCACCTATTATGTGTGTTTCTGATATACCAGTTTTGGTTCTTTTGGCTACCAGGTATGATCTTAGATGAATCCTTCTGTTATACCAGTAAGCCTTCTTGCTTAGATTGATTTATCTTTTCCCTCTCCCCTTTATCAACATTTGTTATTTGGGGTTATAGTTACATCTTATGACTTTATATTCACTATTTAAAGCTGAACTCATGATTAGGGTAAATTTCTAGGTCCATTTATCACAACAGATCTGACTAGGGTTGTTTGGGATTTTTTGATAAATTGTTTTTCATCAAAAATGCTGATTTATCAAAATTAAACTTTTTCAAGGAAGGAATCTTCTTAGAAAAGTTACTAAAGTCCAGCCTGGAACTTCTGGGAAAAGAAGTAGCTGAGAATAGACAATATCAGAAGACACACCTACACTGGAGCTTTAGGTCAATTTAAGGAAGGTTAAGTCAATCTACAGACTTCTGCAGCCACACTGGGCTTTTATTGAGTCAATTTAAGTCGACTTAATAACACCGCCTCCTAGGGTTGACTTAATGATTAAGTTGACCTTATTAAGTTGACTTTAGCCAGTATAGATGGGGAAAGCGCTTAAATTGACCTAATTGGTCTCCAGGGGGCACTTCTCCAGTGTAATGTGAAACAGCATTGGTCACAATGAACCATTCCTCTGTTGACCTGGCAGCTGCCAGTATGGATGCAGGCAGCTGCCAGGAGTTCTCATTGTGGGCACTCTAAGTCAACTTAACAAGGTCAACTTTAAGTCGACTTAAAGTTGACCTTGTTAGGTCAACTTAACAAAGCCTCCAGTTTAGACATACCCCTAGAGACCTCTCCTTCTCTATCTGATTCAGAGAAGGGATGGGAGCCTGTCCTTCCCACATCTCAGGTAAATGTCTTCCTTGCCAGGCTATTCTGGGAAGGCTATCACTCATTCATGGGTTGTTTTTTTGGAAAAAAAACAAAACAAAACAAAACAAAACAAACAAACAAACAAAAACAAATGAAATGTCTAGTTCTTGTTCCTATTGGAAATGAAACCTTATGTTAAGTCATGGAATATTTTTGTGAAAAAGAATTTCTGTTTTCTGGCCAACCCTAGTCCTGACCATATAGGCTAGGTGTGCAGTTGGATGTCAGTCACGTTCTGACCTACAAGCAAGGATTCTAGTGGCACTTTTAAAGACTAAGAAATGTATTTATCATATGAGCTTTCATGGGAGAAAATTATGCAATAATTACATTTGTTAGTCTTTAAAAGTGCCTCTAGACTCCTTGTTTGCTTTGTTGAACTAAGCTAATGCAGCTACCCCTTTGGAATATTCTGACCTAGTAACTCCTCCATATCTTGTCAGCCTTAGGCCCTGCTGCTGGTATGAATCCCAAAATCAGACAAGGCATGCTATTTCCATTCTTCAGCCTGTCTTTATGCTCTCCTTAATCTGTGGCAATTTTTTCTCTTAAGTTCTCAAAATGGCAAGGGGCTATATAGGTATTCTTAAAATGCCCACCATCAAAGTGTTTCTGCAGAAGCACCTGTCAAACTATTGACTTTCCGTAGTGTCCTATGAGATAGGTAAGACCAGATTTTGTCTTTCTGAGGCTGTATTTGTATACAGACTTGAACCTGTTGAACTAGAAGTGTGTGCTTAAGCTTGCTTAGCTAAACCAGTGCAAATTGATGTGTAGACTTGGATATTTCAGTTTAACAGGTGTTTTAATTTAAATTAGTTTAGTCTAGTAAAACAAAAACAAAAAGAAGAACAAAAACAAAAATGATTAATTTAAACTGAAATAAACTAATTCTAAAATTAGAACGTCTACTTTGGATTTTGCACGAGTTTAACTCAGGCAATGCAACTTTTTTGGGTTTAAACAAGGTCTATATGGAGGTTCACTATAAAAGGGACTGTATTTTGCACACTGTAGTGTATTCAGCCAGTTCAATCTCTTTATTCCACTTCAACAGAACCATTCAAGTTCACATTAAGGCTATTTCTACACTTAGAATGTAAAATCGAATTATCTTATGTGGATTTAATAAAATCAAATTAAAAGTCATTAAATACATTTAACTTAAATCAATTTTATATGTCCCCGCTAGAAAACCTAAATTGATCTAATATGTCCATACACAGGATTTGCTAGTTCGATTTAGGAGAGGCGCATCATGAGAGGTTTGGCAACATGGCCCCCAATATGAGTCATTGTACCACCCTATCTCCTGCCCAGCTCTCGCCCAGTGAGCCAGGTGGCGGGGAAAAGCATGTCTCCCCTGGCTCTGGGTGCATTGAGCCTGGCGTGGGAGAAGGCATCCCCCCCAACTCCCTGCAGCCCTGGGTGCTCAGCTGGGCACCAGGAAGGGACTCCCATGCCCAGCTATAGAAGTGCTGGCCAGCCATGGGGAAGGAACCCTGTGCCTGGCTATACAAGCACTGGCCAGGCAGGGAAGAAGAGAACCCTGCACCTGTCTCCCGGGGCACTAGCCGGGCAGTGGGGGAAAGCGTCCCCACACCTGGCTCCTCACTGACTGGCCAGGTGATGGGGGAAAATGCCCCCTACCTCCTGGCCAGCTGAGCAGGGGCGGGATGCAGAGAGCTTTCCCCCCTAGCCCGGCCAGCCAGTGATGAGCCGGATGCAGGGCTCTTTCCCCCATTGCCTGACCAAGGCACCAGGAGCCAAGCGCGGGGGTTCCCTTCTCCGTTGCCCAACCATCCCGCCAGCCTGGGTCCATCCAGGTGCTGGGGTTCTCTTTTTCCCCGCCCAGCCAGACAGTGAGAGCCTTGTGCATGGGTCTCTTCCCCACCCCCTCTGTCCAGGAGACTGAGGAGGTACTTACTTCCAGAGTGCCATGCACCCTGGGAGAATGGTCAAACCTCCCTTAAAATTGAAGTAACTGTTAAATAAAATAGTGCAGCTACACTGCATTATTTTCATATAACAGTTTCAATTTAACCATCATTTCAAAATAAATCCAGGTTAGTTATTTTGAAATTACTTCCTTATTTCAAAATGAGGGAGCTTCTCATTTTGAAATAAGGAAATTTGGTGTGGACCTGCCCTTCTTTAATTGAAAAAAAATCAGCATTATTTCAATTTAAAGACTAATTGTGGACATACCCTAAGTGAATTTATATAAGGCATATTTTAGTGTTTTTCACTATTTGAATAAGAACCAATTTCTGTACTGTGGTATGTGAAATATTGTGTTTGCAGAGGAAGGATGTTCTTGTGCTTATGGTATTGTTAAATTACCTGTTTTTTTTCCCATGTCTAAAATGTGAATGATAAAAATATTTTATTTGTACATTAGCATCAAATGCAACTTTTATATAAAGATGTGATGTGAGGCACTAGGGAAGTCCTGACTGATTATATTGTGAGAAAGAACAACACTTGTAAATAATATAGGAATGTGAGCATGAAAGTGTATAAAAAGACCAGAATATTTAAAACAAACGAGTAAACCATTTAAAAAAAAAGGTTCTTTTCCACATTTCAAATTCCTAAACTAAGACAGGAGTTCTCTGAAGAGGGTTTTGACCTAGTGAAATAATCAAGAGGAAAATTATGGTAGAAAAAAAGCCCATGAAAATAGCCCATGAAGAAGAAACACAATAATGATTAGGCAAGGCACACTCCCCTCTTGAAAGAGAGTAAAAAAAGACAGACACATTGTATATGTTTCACAATATGGCTTTTCAAATTTTTTAAAATGAATAACTGTTTGTTCAAAGCTAGAAAAAGAGAAGCAGCATACTTCAAAAAGTAGTCAGTGTCTATTAGTTTCTTGTGGTGCGACTGGTTTTGATCACTTTGCCTTCGTAAGCAGCTCCACAGTTTCTTATTGCCTGTCAGCTAGTTTGTCATTCCAATCATAAACCCTACTTCAGTGTGTATCTTATATTGAAATGTGGCAGTATCACCACATAATTTCTGTTTGTGAATTCTTTAAATTGGATTCAGAATCTTTTAATGGCACAAACAGGTGACATTGAGTGTTTTCTATGAAAATACTCTCCTTAGATTTTATTTGCAGGTATCATAAGCAAATTCTTTATGTGTCCTTTAAATTCCAGAGTAAAAGTACTTAATTAGTGTAGCAAATCTCCAAAACTCACTTAAACCATTTCCCACTAGCAATATAATAACTGGTTACAAAGCACAAATCTGAATGCATGGATGACAAAAAATTATGTGCGTGACATCAGAGTAAAGTACATAATGTTTATACAGTTTAGAAGTCTTTACCTTATTCCAAATACCAGATTCTGATATCCTTGCTTATGTTGAATAGTACTTTCTCTGAGGCAAAATCACACTAATGTGTCTATTTGTAGAGTTATGAATTTCTCTATATGAGCAAGGGTATCAGAATCCAGTTTGAACTAAAGAGTGTGAGATGTGCTCTTTCTCATAAATGGAAAAAAGAGCACACCTTCAGAATGTTTGGAGTCCCTTTTCCCCAAAAGGATATTTTTCCCACTGATATCACTGAACATGATGGTCCTTTCTGACAAAACTATCATTGATACCACAATTTGTTTGCTTCTTGATTACTTTTATTTTGCTAGATACCAGCAAAAGTGTCTCCAATTTTGGTAAATTAACTAAAATTGGTGACAATCCTTATCCATGTTGGGAATGCTGTTAATTTGTGACTTCTACAGAGGGTGAATAAGGTCCACTACTGGAAAATAGAAAGCTACTAGTGGGGTAAGTATGAGGAATGTAGGAGAGACAGAGAAAGAAGGACCACACCTCTGTAGTCAAGAGTTATGGCAGATTGTAGGCAAGTGGTAAAAAAACAGAAGAGGGTGGTGGGGAAGTCTGATCCTGTTAAAGGCTGTGGATCCTGTATGGTTTATTTTGATGTACCACAGAATAATGACACTGTACTGGGAGATGCAGCTTGCAAAACTCAGAAAAGCCCCTAACTTTCTACTACTAATTTCCATGTGAGGGATGGAGTGGTTGGATTGTTTGAAATTTGTTTGTTTCTTTGTCTGTTTTTCAAATTGGAAAACCAATTAATATTTGCCTGTTTTCTTTTTTCCCCATTGTTTTTTGCTTATGTCTGGAAGGGTATGTCTATAGTGAAAAGGTTTTTTTTCAAAACAAGGAGGCTTATTTGGGGGGGGGGGATTTTTACCTGTCCATGCAGGCATTTTGTTATTTCAAAATGAGCGCTACATTATTTTGGGGGTGGGGGGAGAAGCACTATTTTGAAATAATTAAACCTGTTTTTATTTGAAAGAGCAATTCTTTTGAAATAGTTATTTTGAAAAAAGCCACTCCAAGCCACGGAATTGGCTTTTTTCAGATAATGGCCCTATACTTTTCCCTGCCTTCCCCTATTTCGAAACAGAGTCTAATGAAGACTCTCTATTTTGAATTAATAATTCTTACCTTATTTCAAACTAGAGAGGCTTCACTAGACTCCTATTATGAAATAATAAATTCAAAATAATGGCATTTCAAATTAATTATTTCAAAATAGATTTGAAATAGTTATTTTGAATTAACTATTTCACAATCTTTGTCAGTGTAGACACAGCTGAAGTGATGTCTGTGCTGGTGTAGTGGAAGTGAGATCGCCAATGTGCTTTATTTTAAAGAGAACTATGTGTAACAATGTCAGTAGACCCTGTAGATTTTGTATGTGTGTGCATGCAGCTCATTTTATTTGCTGGAATTAAAAACAAAACAAAAATAAAGCTACGGGCTTCTCTGATTGTCCCATCTTACTGGCAACCATCAGTGCTGGACTGTAGTTACTATTAGTTTTATTTATTATCTTTAGGCTTGCGTGGTACATTAATGAGGTAGAAGAAAAAATCACCATATGAAGGAAATGACAATGTGATGGGTGAAGACCTCACACTATTGCAGACAGATGCAGATTAAGGATCCTCAGGGCCTCTGGACATCCCCCACCAGTGAGCCCCCACCTGTGGCCTGTAGCTCTGACTCCCCTTCCAGCCTAGGGGCCTGGACTCCAAGCACCAGCCTTGAAGGTGGGCTGGGGCTGTGGGTCCATGGGGCCAGAGGCTGGTCTCCATGCAAGCCCTGGCCCAGCTGGTCAGTCCCCAGGGATGACGGGGCTGACAGGCATGCAATGCAGCTCCTCATGCAGCCAAAAGGCCATGCCAGAGGCCATACTTCATGCCAGCCAGCTTCCCCTCCCCTGGAACACAGCAACTAGTCGTGCCAACCTGCCCCACCCCTGGCTGCAGACTGGCCAGCCCAGGGGAGGGGTGGAAGCCCAAATCCCAGCCTCCAGCCCTGGGCAGTCCCTACCCACCTCCAGTGCCTGGAAGGCAGAGGTCCCACATGATGGGGGGGGGGCCCTGGGCACATGCCCCGTCAACCAGTGTGGTAATCCAACCCTGACAGTGGATGAAGGGATACGTAGTGACAAAATGTATAGAAACAGAAATGCCCTTCAGTATGCATTCTTTGTGTAAACCCATGGTGAGCAATCATTTGACATCTTACTGTGTTGCTTTTTTTTTTTTTTTTTCAGTTTTCAAGGAAGAATTTTCTCAGTCAAATCCATGGCTGTGTTCACACGGCACTTTTGTTTCGAAACAAC
>ML683507.1:13046-38252 GCA_007922195.1 Podocnemis expansa | reverse complement strand
CCCCAGTCTCCCACACCCCTCTCCCATCTCCCAGTTTCATGCCCTCCCCCCAGTCTCCCATACCCCACTCCCATCTACCAGTTTCAGCCCTTCCCCCCAGTCTCCCACACCCCACTCCCATCTCCCAGTTTCAGGCCCTGTCTTCTCTCCCCACAGTTCCACATCCCCTAACCCTCCCCAGCCCTTCTTTGTCCCAACCTCCCATGTTATGTTCAATACACGGTTTCCAACACATATTACTGCACGTGTGTGCTTTTATTGGTTGTGGTTCACAGTGCGGGTGGATGGGTGGGGGCTGGCTGTGGTAGAACGTGGGAGAGGGTGGTGTGGTAGGGCAGTCCTGGCCTCAGAGTACCTCAGTGACAAAAACATTCATGAGTGCATCATGAACTGTGATTGCCCTTTTTGATGCTCGCTCCCATGGGGCATGCGTGCAGGTTGCTTGTACTGGCCACCGATGAGCTGTGCCTCAGCCTCCCAGGCAGCAGCAACAGTCTTGCCCTGCAGCTCACAAAAGTTATACAGGGGCACACAGGCACAGATGACCTCCGTGGTCGCCTCCTCTGCAAGGTGCAGGTGCACAAGGAGGTATCTCCATCGTGCCTTCACCCAGCCAAATCCCCATTTGGCCACTTGGCAGCAGCAGCTCACATGGTGGTTGAAAAGCTGCTGGCAGGCATTGAGGGGCCCTGTGAATGGGCACATGAGCCATGGGTGGAGGGGATAGGCTGCAGCGGCAACAATGAGGATGGGCACTTCTATTCCCCCAAGATTGATGTTATGAGGGAGAAGAAGGTGCCCGCATCCATGCCCCGGTACAGGATCCTGTTGATGGCCCTGGAGACCTCTAACAGCATGTTGCCAGTGGTGGATCTCCCTATGCCAAACAGGTGCGCCATGGACCTGCATGACTCGGGAGTGGCCATCTTCCAAAGAGCGATGGCCACTCTCTTGTTGACAGGGATAGCTGGTCTCATGCTGGTGTTTCTTTGGCACAGGACCGGGGCGAGTTCCGCAAACAGGTGGTTGAAGCTGCCCCTGCTCATGCAAAGATCCCTCCGCCACTGCTTGTCACCTCAGGTTCTGAGCACTACCTGCTCCCACCACTCTGTGCTGGTCTCCCAGGCCCAGATGTGATGAAACACAGAAGGTGGGAGGAGAACTAGGGCTGCTCTGAGGCCCAGTGAGGCAATAGCCTGGGGCATAGCCTGGGCACCGTCAGAGTCTGCAAGCAGAGTGTCCCACAGCAGGACACTCTGCAGGTGAGCAGCAGGTCTACTGACAGCATGGCAATGGCTAGGAGGTGGGGCAGCATCCATCTCTATGTCTCGCAGTCTCCTGCTAGCCAGAGTGGACAGGGAAGTGAGGTCAGTACCTGCTTTTATACGATTGGCTGGCAACATGGTTGCCAACATGGCCCAGCGAGGGGACCATGGTGCCACACCTCCCATGCTGCCCCTCTCCTGATGTGAAATAGCAAGTCCAGGGTCTGGACATGCTATTTCGCTTTGAGGTTTTCCCTTAATTCTATTTAATATTTGCTTATTTTGATTTAAGTTATTTCAAAATAAAGATTTTATTTCGAAATGACTTATTTCAAAATAAGTTATTTTGAAATAACCATCAATGTGTGGACATAGCCTTACTGTCCGGGCTATTCCAGAAATCTTTGTATTTTTTCTTTTTCAGATGAACTTTGACTTTCAGTTGCTGGGAACAAAGAAGAAAGGAGACAAGCATGAGGCTGATGGAATGTCACTCCACTGTTTTGTTTATGATAAAATCTTACAGATGATACAGGTACACACAGGGTAGAGTGTCAATTAGTAACAGGATGGCTGAAATGCCTGTTTTTCTGCCAGAATAACTGCATCATTATGCAATTTTCTTGTTAAAGGTGCAAGTTCCAGATAAGCTGCAGCATTGAGCTCAGACAATATTTGCATGAAAAGTAAGATCAAGGAGTATCAGCTGTTTTGTTCCCATGCACTTTCCTAAGAAGTTGCTAGAAATAACATGTTGCTTCACACGTCTCTTGAGCCCTTGCTGTCAGCCTCTTCAGGGATGGGGAGTTTGCTCTCAGAAGTGCTTCTCATTGTGCATTCAAGCAAGAAAATTGTTATATTTCCTCCTGTCATTCCTTTCCACTTTCATGGCTGCCACTTAGTGAAGACTATTCCTGTGGGATTGTAGCTGTGTATAGGACTGCTTCTCCCCAGACATGAAGATGACAGGCCCATTTACACAGCTGCTGGTGCTGCTTAACCCAGTATGCATGTAAGTTTCTGTCAGTGGGCATGCACTTAATTAAACCCTGATGCCTGCCCCAGAGCCAACAAGCAAATTGGAGTCTTAGCACAAGCCAAAGGCCTGGCACCATTTTCAAACTATGCTAAATAGATTTTGCCAAGAACTCCAATGTTGTAGGTGTGCTGAGTCCTGACACAGATGAAAGTTTAGAGTGTTTTCAGCTAGTCTCTAGAACAGCCTTGTGGTTTCAGGCACTTGTTTCTAAGGAAGCAGGCTGAGGTTTGACTTCTTCCTCAGCCAGATATTTTAGAGCGCCGTGCTGAGTCTCTTTCATCTCCCATGAGTAGTGTAGCCACCAAATATAGAGGCATTCTTCCTGGCCTAATAAATGTTTCATGCAATCATAGAAGATTAGGGTTGGAAGGAACCTCAGGAGCTCATCTAGTACAACCTCCTCCTCAAAGCAGGTCTGACCTCAACTAAATCATCTCAGCTGGCACTTCATCAAGCCAGGCCTTAAAAATCATAAGGGTGGAGATTCCACAACCTCTCTTGGTAACTCTGGATATTTAAGGTGGAAGAACTGAATACAAGTCCCAGCTCTGGAGTGGGAATTCAAACCTGAGTTTTCCACGTCCCAGGTGAGTTCCTTAAATATTGGGTTATTGAGCAAAATGGCTATGTCTACACTAGAGGGCTCAGGTAAGTCAACTTAATAAGGTTGACTTATGTGGATTCATATCTGACCTGCATCTGCAAGAAATGGTCCACGGATATCTGTGTTGTATCAGCGGATACGAATATAATGCGGATGTCCTTGGATATCCGCATATTTGCAGGGCTCTACCTCTGTGCAGATAAAAATATGTGGATCCATACTCAATCTGCATCCGCAAGAAATGGTCCGCTCTACCCATTTGTTTAAGTGAACTTTACAAAGTTGACTTAAGCCTGGGGGACTCACTTAAAGTTGAATTAATCAGGTTGACTTTAAATGGGTCCCCTGGCTTAAGTCTACTTTATGAAGTCAAGTTAAATGACTCTCCTGCCTTCAGTCAACTTAATTAAGTCGACTTTAATGGGCCCATTGTGTTAAGTCAACTTAATCCTTAAAGTTCACTTTAAGGGTAAGAGTTATTAAGTCAACTTAAGCAAGTCCTTAAGTCAATTTAACCAAATCCACACGTACATCATAATTTTGAAATGTTATTTCAAAATGGGTATGGCCACACACACTTCTTATTTCGAAACAACAGAAGTTGTTTCAAAATAAGAAGTGCCATGGCCACACGATGCATGGCCATTTCGAAACAAGCAAACAGCTTGTTTCGAAATGGCCGTGGTTGTTTCAAAATAGCTTAAACCTTGTTGCGTTTTGAAATAGGGTTGTTTTGAAACCAGAGGTTTCGAAACAGCCCTGTTCGGACATGTTGTTTCGGAACAAAGTGTTCCGAAACAACATGTCACCTTCCTCCCAGGGTGCTAAGCACCCTGGGAGGAATGGCAGCCCCCCCTCACCACCCTGGCCAGGGTGCTGAGGGGTGTTCGCTGGGGCGGGGGGACGCGGGGCTGCGCTGCATGCCACCGGTGCCTGCAGGGGACTGCAGGCACCGGCGGAGTGCCGCGCAGCCCCCCGCCTCACCTGGCCGGTGCCTGCAGCCCCTGCAGGTACCCACCAGGAGAGGGGCGGCAGGGCGCCTCACCCCAGGGGCTTTAAAGCCCCTGCTGCCCCCAAACCTGGGGGCGTGGCCCTGGTGCACGGCTGGAGCCCGCTGCTGCTGGGGCCGGAGTGAGCGCCGGAGTGGAATTCCCCGCGCAGACGCTCCTGCCGGGGGTGGGGCTGGGGCAGCCCCCGGGGCCCCGCCCTCGAAATCCCCCGCGCCAATGCTCCTGCCCGGGGCAGGGCTGGGGCAGCCCCCGGGGCCCGACCCCCGGGGCGGCCCCAGCCCCACCCCCTGCAGCAGCGGCGGTGTGGGGGATTCCACGCCAGCGCTCACTCTGGCCCCGGCAGCAGCGGTCTCCAGCTGCGTGCCAGGGCCACGCCCCCAGGTTTGGGGGCAGCGGGGGCTTTAAAGCCCTTATGTTGAGGCGCCCCACTGCCCCTCTTCTGGCGGGTGCCTGCAGCCCCTTCAGGCACCCGCGGGGTAAAGCGCCCAGCCGCGCTTTACCCCGCCGGTGCCTGCAATCCCCTCCCCTGGCAAAATAGCATGTCCACACTGTGGACATACTATTTCGCTGCCTTATTTCGAGGACAAAGTTTTTTGTCCTCGAAATAAGGTGTTTTGAAATAATATGTTATTTCGAAACATCTTGTTTCGAAACAAGCATACCCTGTGTGAACATAGCCAATGAGTTATTTCAAAATAAAGTCCTTATTTCGAAATAGGTTAGTTCAAATTAAGAAAATATTAATGTGAATTAAGGGAAAAGCTCAAAGCAAAATAGCATGTCCAAACACAGGACTTGCTATTTTGCTTTAGGAGAGGGGCACAATGGGAAGTGTGGCAACATGGCCCCCTCCCTGGGCCATGCCCCCACCCAATATAGGCTAAAAGGAAGGCACCCTGGGAAGGAGAAGGGCAAAAGTGTTATTTCAAAATAATGGTTATTTCAAAATAACACGCCCGAATGGCATTATTTGAAAATAACCAATTCAAAATAACAGCCATTTCGATTTAAAGGAGGTTTAAGCTATTTCAAAATGATGGCTCTTATTTTGAAATGACGGAGCCTATCATTTCGAAATAAGAATACGTCGTGTGGACCTAATCATTTTGATTTCAAAATAACCAGTGTTATTTCAAAATAAAAGAGATGTGTGGACATACCCCAAATGTGGTCAGGGAGTTGCTTAAGTTGACTTAAGCCACCAGTGTAGACATAGCCAATGGCAGTAGCAGTCCTCATTTTCTAGGATTTTGTGAATGACTACTAAATGTTGGTATTATGTCTCTAAGTCCATTTGAGAAGCTAGTTCTTTGTTTTCAAATTCCTTTTAGGGAAGAAAAAAAAGTCAGAATGAAATGTTTCATTTTGGGTCAAATATGATGTTTAATTCAAGCCAAACAAAATTTTCTGACTTCTTTACTGCAGAAAATTCCAAATTTGCTTCAATTTTTTTCCAGAACATCCAGAAAATCAAAAGAATCAATAATTTATATGGCTCTAGAGGCCACTACATCGCTTTCCTTAGTTGATGTTTTGCTACTACTGTATGCTGACGTTTTTCGTAACTCTGAAGTCAGGAAGAGCTCGATGTTCTTTCTGGTGGTATCTGAAACTTATTATTTTTGGACATGAGGCAGTACATATGTTCAGCACCTTCATTTCATTTCTGAAAATAATACACACCAAAAGAATGGTGAATGTATTAAAATACCTGTAGGTCATTGAACTCATGTTCAGTCATAGCCAAATCAACACTGACGTATTGTACTCCTCTCTCATTTTGAAAGGATAATTGTTCAGTAGTGTGGTCCAAATGTATTATAAGTCTTCCAGTAGGGAGATAGAATTCTCTGAACAAATAAAAAGAGCTGTCAAAAACATGATTGCTTCCAATTTTACAGCCATATAGTGGTTTGAATGAAAACATAAGTACCTGTCTATGTGAATTGATTTTCTTTAGATACTAAAGCTGAGAGTTATTTTCTGATCATCTGAGTAATATCTCTAAGAAAGGTAATTGGCCTTCAATTTCAACTTTCGTAGGAACTTTATCAACCGATTTAGATTGCTTAAAACAAGTAGACATTTTATAAGAATCATGGCTATGATGACAAAGTATACATGTGATATCTCCTTACCTTAACCCTAATTTTAAAGTGAATGTAGTTGTGAAAGAAACTCTTTATTTCAAAGAGCATTACCTCAAAGATACATTAGGGGCAACTGGAGGTCTGCTCTCCTAATGGCAGCTATCAAAAATTAACAGGAAAGGTGAACAAAGGAATCAACTGAACATTTCAAAGTGGGACAGGGAGCCACAGATGGAAAGGTCACTGAGAAACAGTTGAAGAAACAGAGCTACTATATCTGTTGTTTCCTTTGCAAATCATTTTCCTGTCAGTCCTTTTTTTGTTTAGTTGTTTTTTTTTAACTGATTTAGATTGTTTACTTCTTGTCTGTACATTGTTATCAACTGACTTTATTGTTCACCATTCCTTGCATTGAAAGGATGATACCAATATAGGAACAGATAATCCAACTATTTAAAATAACATATGCAAAATATTTAACTGACTTTTTTTTTAAATTAACTATGCAATAAATCAGAAAACGTATCGTGCTCTGCATGGCAGAGAATAGGTGGAATAAGAGGACTTAATCCTGCTCTAGCACTCTCAGTCAAAATTCAAAATGACCTAGTAATGAAAATAGAAGCCCCTGTGTTTTGCATTAAATTTTGTTTTCTTTTTATAAAAAACATAGTAATTCCATTGACATAGGAAAAAATACCTCTGTTATTTTAAGGGAAAGGATGCCTGATGTGTGACATGAGTTTTATTCAACAGTAGAGTGGGGAAGCAAGGTTTTGAGTGGTAAATATATATTGTGGAAAATCATTTTGTTTAAAAAGAGTATAGTCATTAAGAGATAACAGGATTCATTATAACCTAAATAAGTACATTTCTGTCACTGGATTTCAGAACTGATTCTTCTAGTGAACTCTTTGCTTTTTGTTTTGCTTTTTGGATTTTTGTTTTTTATGGTACATAGATATTCATTTGAGTGAAAATATAGTGATTGGAAAAATCACTCAGGCTGCTCTCAGGTCATGAATGTAACAAGAAGCAAAATGAAATCTCTTTTAAAATGTAAAGCAATGAAATAAAATTAAAAAACAATAAAATCATTGGTTGCATTAAAAAACATTAATTTATTCATGAATGAGTCAAGTGAGCTGCTCCTCTGGGCATAATTTGTGATTTCACTTTAATTCCAAAAAAGCATGGAGAGAAAAGCTCAAGAAATTATGCACAGTATAACAAAAGACAAAGAACTCATTCAAAGAAAATGCTATGGGTGAAATTCATTCCAGAAGAAAGGGTTAGGACCCTGGGTTGAGTATGGAATGCTCCACATACAGATTAATGTTCTATAACCAAAAATAAGTGGCTTCATGATATATCAGAATTTTGGGGAAGGAAATGTACTGAAAACTGAGAAGAGGGTTACATGCTGTAGGCATAAAACCTCTTACCTTTTCAATCTTTCTTTTCCCCTACTCTTCACCCTTTACATTTTTTGTTTGTTTCTCCTTCCTCTTTCTGGCCTTCCATGCTCTTCTCTTCCATTCTCAAGACTGCTTCTCTTTTTCTCTGTTTTGAATTGTATACTTTAACTGTGCCTGCCATTTCCACTCTGTTGCCAGGTCTTTTGTCTTATTCTCTTCCCTGTGGTGAATATACTCTTCTACTTCTAAGAAAGGGTCTGGATGTGCTAAATCTAGTGACTACAGTTAAATGGAGCAGGAATGATTGGCATAATGAAGAGTCTGATGACCATCATTTCTTTAATTTCTTAATTACTGACTCCCATCCCCTTTTCCAAATTTCTCATTTCTCTCAGCCACACCCATGGTTATACTGTGATCTCATCCTCACTTCCTGATGCTTTTTCTTTTTCTACTCAAACTTTCTCCACCAGTCAGCCCCTGTTCTTTTTAGATGTTCTCCATAATCTAGCAATGTTTCCACCACACCTAATTCATCTCTCATCTTTATTTCATAGATAATCAGGTTAGAGCATGTTTCTTGATCTTTACATTGCTGCCCTATATTCTCAAGATCCTTGTGCTGGTACTGATGATTCTTTCTTGCTCTTCTGAATTTCTTTGTGAAAGTTAATGATGCTTCCTGCATTTGAATTTTCCCCTGTAAATCAGCTATAGATCCTTTACTATATCTCTTCCTGTAACCAATTGTTCACCTATTTTCAAAACACATCGTGAAACACCTCTCCACTTCTTACACATATCTTCCCCATTTCTTTTTAATTTTAAAGTAAAACTTTGTATAGCTACAGTGAAAGGCAATAGTCAAAACACAATTCTGTGCAGTGTTTTACCTAAGATGCTAAGTATCTGTTTTACCTAAGATGCTAAGTATCACTAAGCCAAATTGACTGCATAGAATTTGTGTTTTCAGGTTCTCTGAAAATCACACCATTAATGTATAATACAAGAATTGCTGCCTCTCTAACTGAATGAAAGTGTAATGCCCACTGCATCAGTGTACCACAATCTAAGAACATTTCAGTCTTTTGCAATGAAACTGTCATTTTCAGAAATTTATTTGCGTATTGCTTCTCTTCTATATCTTTTTCTCATGATTTTATTTGTTGTCTGGTTGAATATGGCAAGATATTTTTCTTACAGTTCCTCTCAAATCATTCCTGACCTATAATGCTGACCCTCAGGAGAACTACTAGACCAAATATTAGATTGCAGTAATAATGAAAGATTTTGCATAAATTTATCCAAAATGCTCAAGTACTATCTTCAAACCAGACACAGTCACTTACTTCTAAATCTCATTGAAAGTCAATGGGATTTAGGAATGTAACTGCCTAAGCCCCTTAAGTTGCTTTATCACTTAGGTGCTTTAGAATATTTCACACTCAGTGATTTGTGAATATGCCATATAACAAGACCTATGTACTATGTGAAAAATCTATACAGACACTAATATAAAGAGGCCTAAAGGAAACAGAACATTTACTGTCAGTTGACAAACATTAAGTAGTGAAAACACTATTTGATGACAGATTCAATATATCACTGTGCTTCACCTTATAATAACACATTAAAAGTAACAGATGTTATTTGCTATGCAATCAGAATAATTCTCAGTACCTTTTCTCATCCAGGAAACAACAATATATTACAAGATAAGCATCTATTTAATGGGCTTGATCCTGATCTGTTGCTGGGCTTATACTGACGTAGCAATGCTTATTTAAATGATGTTACTCTTGATTTTTACCTTTGTGAATGAATGGAGAGTTCAGTTTCATTATGTTTAAAATTGAATTTATTTATTTAATCTCAACTATTTTCAGTCTGGTTTAATGACAATATTTGCTTTTGCCATATAATTACTATGTAATCTTTGTTAAACTTGAATTTTCACAATGGGAACAGAAAAATATAGTGCCAAAATTCATTAATGCTCCAATAACCTTCACTTTTTACCTAAAGTGGCTATTTTATTTTTTAAAAAAGTCAGTTTATCTCCAAGACATTCTAATACAAACACATATTACATATTTTGTAGAAAAATTATCAGTTCAGATTTGCATTTCTCATCAGAAAATACACATTTAGACAGAACTAACCACACCCAACCTACATAAAAATAATAATAAACTTGCAATTCACTGATTCAGTCATGTGATATCACATCTTGGAATTAAGAGTTCTCAGATTGCTCAAGGTCTCCACATGCAGTGCTGAGAGTTTCTTGGGAAACCGAAGGAAGAAGGCAAGTAAAGAGGGCAGCCGTTAGAGGTACCAGATGGCTCAGTGATATGGTAAGAGTGAAACTCCACTGCCCAAAATGTGTGTAGTCATTTCTCACAATGCAGAGGAAGAGTAAAATAGGTAGTATTGTACACATAGTTTACACAGGTATAGCTGACTACACACATTGTAAGGAAATAAAAAAATGTGGTCCTCAGCTGGAGGTGGGCTATGCATACCCAGTGCTGTAAAAATAATATTCTTGGTGAAATCTATCACCTGTAGGTCACCAGTAAAAATCAGTCCAGGAAGATAGGGCCAATATTGCTCCAAGATCTATCATGTTATATCAGATTCTACTCATGGTAGCTAGCTCTTCCCAGCATTCATATCAGCTACCTTGCTATTTTTACCATGCTGGATTGATTCGAGCTAGAATGGATATGTCCCCTTGAGCTGCAAGTTATACCTTTCAACTCTAGTGTAGATGTAGCCTCAGCAAGGTCAAACACTGAATTGGCATAAACAGTGAAAGACACACCTTTTCATTCCCAGAAGAGACTGCATCTTCAAAACAAAGTTGTGGGCATATTGGCAAGACATTCAGTGTGAAATGTATGCTGTTAATGTCTCTGCTAAATCTGTGAGTGAGTTTGGGCCTTTGATGTTTTGTGGGGCTAATGCAGCATATTTCCAAGGACTAGAATTCAGTTTAAAAATAAAAGCAGAAGCAGCAATTAAATGAGAATAGAGGCTATTCTTGAAGGAGTGGTCTAGTTTAGAACTTTTTGTCTTATAACTTGAGTTACTTTGCTGCCAAGGCTCAGTTATGGCCATTATACATAACTGTCTTAGAACAAATGTTTGTGGAGTGTCTAGAGAAGCATTTACAATGATTTTAGTTAATTGGAGTTAATAGGCAATCAATTAACTTCAATTATTTTAAGACCAAAAATGATAGACAAAGCCAAGAGGATTAAAACAGATTTTTAACAAGTGCCACCATTTTTGTAGGAGATATGGAGAGGCAGCAATTATGGAAATAGGAAGATGAGATACTGGGAACTAGTGTGAGACATAGCTCTGTGGCTTGGAGAACAAAATTAAATAACATTAAAAGTGCAAAATGTGTCATTTGAAGACGAATTTTCCATTCTAGAATTCTTTGTGACTACCTCAAAAGCCTTTAATGGAATATTTGTATTTTTATTTAGGATTTGTCTAATTCCAGTGTTAAGTTGACGCAAGGCACCGTGACCTAACTATGTCAGTGTACACACAACAGTCTTGCTCCCACCTATGTAAATAAGCATAATAACTCTACCGCCACGAAAGGTGTACATCTTATGTCATTTCATGTCAGTATGGTTTGGGAGACAGTGTCCTTGTTGACCCTGCCATTTTTTAAAGCAGCTGTTGTTTGTCTTTCTTCTCAATTTCATGGCTCATTCTAGAATCATAAAGTTGACAAGAAAGCAGTGTGGTTGGGTGACTCCAGGTATAGTGTGGCTGCACCCATGCTCCCTGCCAAACTGGTACCCACTTCTTGCTTTCAGCTGAACTCCCCACTTAGAAATGGCTGTTACCAGAGTCCTGAATTCCCACTCTCAGCCAGGCTAATGTCCAAGTTGCCCACTACCTGCTATTACCAGAAGATTTTAGGGAAGCCAAGTCTGTTATCAAGGGACTTTTTAGAGGACAGGGTTACCTGTAATACTCCTGGTGTGGTGGTCCACCCATTGGCATTGCCAGGGAGGCAACTTGCCTTCCCTCGAAAGGACATGAATGCAACCTTTTGATCCAGGTAGGACACACAAGCCATGATACTTAGAAAACAGACTCAAAATTTATTTAGAAATGAGGGGTTATATAACAATGAAGTGATAAAGACAAAAATAATATACTTAATATATATCAAGCCATTATATTGAGTAATAGCATTCTTGTAACAGACCAATAACAATAATATACTTAACTTTCTATAATATACTTAATACTCTATAACATATATCTTAGCAAATTATCATAAAAAAGAAACCCTTAACAATCTATAACATTTAGAGAATGTTAGCTAGTCAGTTTGCTGAATAGGAACCAAAGGAAAAGGGTTTCACTCTTATCAAAAAAATGCAGCTTTATTGACAGGCCTATCCATACCTCCCTTGGATGCATATAGAGTCCAAATTTATAAAGCTTCCTGTTATTCCTATGGATATCTGTAGTCATCATACTGCTCTGTCACAGCAACATGGTTGCTTTATGCTTAGACATAGCATGGAGACTGAGTTAGCTGGTTTGCCTACAGCGAAGTTTCACTTGTGTAGCTTGTAAAAGGGTTACCTTAGGCTTAGACACAGGGGATGTGAGGACTTAGTTAGCCCATTTGACTATAGCCCAAATTCACTTTTGTAGCTCCCCATCTCTCTGGTTGTTCTTCACTCTGTCACTAGATAGCTTTCTCAGTTCTTCTCTTGCTTGATCATTTTGGCTCTAGTCTCTTCCTTCTTCTATTACCCTGCTTCTTCTAGCACACTTCAGCCTGTCAGCTGTTGGCATTATATATGTTGTGGCAAATGAGAAGGGAGGGGGCACCTAAGGAGTGATTTCAATAAGATTCACTAATGTCAGATTCACTCATTAACCTGTGTTCTAAAGGTTCTTTTCCCACAAATTATTAGTATTTTAAACACTATATAATGCCCAGATCAGGTATTTTACTTTAGTAATTCAGTCTTCATATTGTTTAATTTTAACCCTTCCCCCTTTTTTTGGCATCCTTTTTACCTTACCATTTTCCCTATCTGATTCCATAATAACATAGACAGAAATCTTTGGCTATACAACTGGGATCATGGATACTGTCCTGGGATGCCAACTCCTCATTCTCCACTAGGGGCTCAAGCTCCCCACTCAGAGCCAAGCTGCACCTGACTGGCTCCCAGCCACACTGTTGCACACAACCAGGCTGACCACCGGGCTCCCATCTCTCTACTGGGAGCCCAATTGTTCCACCACTCCCCACAGAAGGCCCAAGTTGTAAACTGAGTCTCCTGGTTTCTTGTTCCCCATAGAAACCATAGCTGCTCATACCTCTGGCTTTCAGCTTCCTACTAACATGGGGTGATTTACGTTTTTAGTGTACACCTGTTATTTTATTTCTTGTTTATGGTAAAGAATTTAACCTTTGCCTAATTAAAGTTTTTTTTTTAAGTATGCTCTATGTGACAGCACAAATACTGTGGTAACATTAATTGCAAAAAAAAAAATTGTAAAGTTTTAATGGTAATTCAATGACTAGAAAGAAGGTTCACACAATTCACATTTAAAATAATAGGCAATTTGTAAAAACAATAATTTATAGAGCTATCATTTCTTTATAGTACAATACTTTTATCCCAAGTTTAAGGAGTATATTCATACATTTCAAATTGAGCATAAATTTCTATTTTATGTGTCAGTTATTTGTGAGGAATTTCCTTGTGGAATACAATAGAATGACACAAATTATATCACATGCACACAATTTAGACTAAATCTTGTAACCTTACCTTTGTGGATGTCTCGATGAAATGAAACAAAAACGAAACCCATGAAAACTTTTGCTCCCATATCTGTTCTCAGATTAATGCTTTACAGTCTTGGTTTTTTTTTTTTCTTTTATTTGTGTTTTTGGGAGGGGTTTTGCTGTTTTTATTTTGGATTTTTTTTTTCATCTATGTCATTGCTGTTTTCTCATTAACCTCTAATAAATTAAAGTATTTCACGGTACTTCCTGTGTTTATAAAATAACACTATTTAAAGGAGGGAGTATATGATTCTTCTATAAGAGAGAGAAAGAAGACAGACAACATGGGAGAACTCAGTCTCTTCATCTCATTCATTTTGTTCTAGGTGTTAATTTGCCAAGGTATTTCTAAATTACTTCTCTTACTCTAAGTATTGTATTCTGTTATTGGATAAGCATTTATGATGAGCTTTTAAAAAATATCACTACTAAATGTTTACTCAGTGTTTCATGTTTGATCTTTTTTTGTACAGTCTTTATACCAAAGCTGGAATCTATTTTCAATGACTACATATAAATGCAGCACACGCTCTGCGGCCTAACAGATGCCATCTGTAAAAGCATTTACTTTAAATTAGTGGAATAAGTAATCAAAAGGGCTTTGTACTTAATGCAGAACTTTTGGTGACTATTAAATGCTCATTAGAGGGTGTTTTTGCTGTATGACTGTCAAAATCAGCAGGACATTTATGTTAGATTTCCTGAGTGGGTCAAGATTGAATATGATTTTACAACTTAAATAACATAAATGAATGCAGGTTATTTCAGCATATCCAGATGTTCTTTAAACTCCCTATCCCTGAAAGCAAAACTTCCAGCCAATTTGAATTATGCTGCAATATTACAGTGCAGATTTTTGCTTCATACATTTCACAACTCACTTATAAAGTTCTACTGGTTCATACCTTGAACTAGTCACATATGAAAGAGAAGGAAGAGTGCTGTATAATAGGCATGCTTTTCATATATATGTAAAACCTGATGGTTCAAATAATCCTGTTACAAAAAGGCTTCTGTTAGATCTCTCTTGTTTTGTTTTGTTTTGTTTTCACATAGAAGCAGTGTGTCTGGCAACATACTATATACACTAAATGATTTCAAACTGCATTTAATTTAACCTCAAATGCTAGTTAACTAGTGAAAATATACTCTAAAGTTAAATAAGTTTGATAGCTGTGCAGATATGTATTACAACTTTGTTGTGCCTCAAATGTTCCTGTAAACACTTTGACTTAAACGAAGATATTATAACTGTGTCTTCCATAAGCTATATAACCAATTGTACAGTTATGTTGATTCGGACACAGGGAAAGTTGGCAACCTCTGAAAGCAGGATCAAAAGCTGTTTATAAAGTTAAATAAATGCTACCCATTATCCACCTTAAAACAAGGGCAGCAGCACCCACCTTCCTTTCCTTAAGAAATGTCCATTGGTAAAGTGATCCTGGAAAAACATTTGCAATATACGGAGGCTTTACAACTATGTAAATGAAACTTCCTAAAGGCCTGCTAGGAAACCTCAGTGGATGTCTTAACTGCTCTTATGAAAACATTATAAACATCAGTCCCCTGCTAAAATGAAGTAATTTTTCATATGATAACTTCACTTGGAGCCAAAATCTACTCTGTTACATTCATGCAATCCAACTAAAGTCAATGGGCCAAATTCAACAGCACAGTTGAAAGCCCATTGACATTGCTTAATTGGAGCCTTATACCAGGGATGAATTAACTCCATTGCCTTTTACATAGAATTATTGTATGTTTCTGTCTGCTTATAACTATGACTGTATATTAAGGATACAATTATGAATGTTAATGTCCCTTGGTTATCAGGTCATACTTACTGAAGTTCAACATAATGGTAATGGATCTCTTTCTACCTAGATGTAGTCTCTCCTGGAACATTTTGGATTCCCAATTATGTTAAAATCAACTTTCTCCTGCTTCCATAGTGATGAGGCCATGGCATCAATGGGCCCAGAAGTCTTTGTGCACCCTGGCCTGATAGCCAGAAATAAACTGGATTCTTAGTACAAAATGCCTCCACCTAGTCACCGGGTGAATACTTTAATAACATATATATACTGGCCATAAAGATTTTAAGGAAATGGGACCAATTAGACTTTAGTGAGGAACAAATACTTCATTAGAGGAAAAGACGGGATTTGATTGAATTAGAAAAAAAAGGATCAGGGTAAGAGAAGAATGCAGGGGGATCAATGGAAACTGGTAAATGAGGAATATGAGTAAATCCACATGAAGGATCACACCATACCTCAACTAAAACAACCCCCATGAGTAGCTTGACAGAATTAAAACCCCTTCAAACTGTAAAGACAATCTCAGAGTCTGTCCACATTTTCAAGCTGTTTGGTATGCACAATCTTCTATTTGTCAGAGATCCATGGGGTTGACTATGGATAGTAAGCTGGGACTATAAAATTAATCAAATAGATTTGGCAGATTTAACCATCTTTTGTGTGTTACGTGGAGCTAAAACATTTTCAACTGCAAGAGAGCCTTTTCTCTGATTGTATATTCTCTGACTAGGACTGTCCTCAAACCTAAAGGCTTTCCTAGCTACCTAGCTGTGGAAAGCAAATATCATTGTCTTATCGTCAAAGCACACCCCTATTAAACAGTTAGTTATTTTTTTCTGTGTGAAACAGGGCCTGGACTGTTCAAACCTTGGAATTCACTTAGTTTCTTGAGTAAAGAAAGACAACAAGTGAGGAGGCAGACAATCCTCACCCCTGAGTATAGCGTCTGGAAGCACCTTCTTTCCTTGCTAGTCCAGCTTGTATCTCATGAATGTTTGGGTGGCTTCTCTCCCTTCTTGAAGTTTTCAGTAGGTGAGCTGTTTCCGGGACAGCAAGCTGATGGGAACAGCCTTTGAGCAGCGGGGTGCTTCTAGCTGAGCTTGGCCCACTGGCCAAAAGCCAAACAGAGTTCACGCCTTTATTCTGCAAAAAGCACTCAGAGGAAGCCCTCTCCATGAAGCTCTAAATTGACATTAGCCATTAAACACACTGCATATGTCTCAGCTTCTTGCATGTCTCTCTGGGTCCATTGTACTACTTAAGGTGGAATATATGGAGAAATGGTGTTAACATAACTCAGTCACTGTCCAACATTAAACAATGTTAAACAATATCTGGGTGTAAGGCATTGGGCCATCCTTCTGTGTTCCTCAGAGGGAAGTCATGCCCCCCCCCCGACTACTTTTCTGGCCCCTTCTGCTGGCCAAAAGTGGGTCTTCATTCAGTAGCCCACAGCCCTCAGGCAGGGCAGGAGAACAAGTAGATTCACAATGGGTGAATCAGCAATTTATAGTTGGCCCTGAGACAGGGTGGGCAAACAAGCAGTTCCTAGTCTTTGATGGGCAAGACAGCAGTTTGTAGCTAGCCCTGAGGCAGGGCGGGCATGCAGGGCAAATCAAAGTCTATAGCCTCAGATGGGGCAAGCCCTAGGCAGAGCTTTACAGGCCCAGATCAGGTGACAACCCCAGGGGTGATGGTGAAGTGGGGAGGAAGATGCAGGCCCTCCTGACTCCACTGTCCCTATCAGTGGCAAAGTGGTCTGCCTGGGCTCCAGTCATAATGTGCTGATCCAGCAGCAGGCTGCATGACCAACAGAATGTTGTCCACCTCTCCTTTCCTATTTCCTACTTCTTTTCCCTGTGGAACCTGATCTAATGGGCCACCCTTGACCTCTGCAGGATATTCTGCCAGGGGCAGGTTGAACAGACTCTTGGTGTTGACCTGAGGGGCAAGTCTGGTATCTTCTTGGAGTTATCAGAAGATGGCAACTCCTTCAGGTCACAGCCAGTTGGGGATTCTTCCTCACCATAGGCTGCTGGCAGCTCTTTTAGGTTCCTGGGTTAATGGAGGTGGGCAGCTAAGGCAATTCTTCAGGGCCCAGTCACAGGCAGCTCCCTGGATCACCAGTGGCAGGCAACTCTGGAAGGTCCTCTGGGCCCAGGACTTGGGCAGCTCCCCTACAGGGTAGTGGTCCAGCTGGGGCTCCAGAGAAGATGAGAAAGGTCATTCCCCTCCCTAAGCTAAGTACAGAGTGGGCTCCAGGTGTCCTCTCTTGTACATCCGGCCCCACCCCCACTTCCAGTATAACAGACATAAGCATTTTAGCTCCACCCACCAAGATCCAGTTCATATCTCCCTGTCTATTTCCAAGGGAGGCCATACCCCTTACTACACTGGAGTCTGGTATACAGATACAGCAGCCTGACAAGACAATGTCAAATACAACATTAAACAGCATTTAAAACTTTTATCACAGCTACAGAGAAGAATGAACAGTAGCTAAAGTATCTGAAGCACAAAGTATTAGGTAAGGCTTTCATTTTAACAACTTCCTTTTCTCCCTTCCTTTTAGCTAAGGAGAGTTTTTAGAAATGGAAAAAAAACAACCTTGTTAGACCTTCTCTTAGCTGGTACTAAATATGGTAATAACTGTCCATTTGGAAGGAAAAGAGAAGTTAGTTGGGATTCTCTGGAACTGTTGCTGTTGCTGTTAAAGATCACATTTCTGACAAGACAAAACCAGACAAACATATACAAAAGGGGAGAGAAAAGTGCAGCAAAGATAGAAAATAAAGTTTCTCTCTTTGGTGTTAACTGCCCCTAGCAAATCCACAGCTGAAAAATAATGACCCAAACACTGTCTGATCACCCACTCCGAAACCTTGGAAATTCACAGGAGCATTGAGCTGTTTAGCACATTGTTTTAGGTGCCTTTTCCATCTTAAAGTCTTGCAGGATTGTTGCAAAATATGCCATCTTGACTGGTTATTGCATATGATTATTAGCCAGAAAGAAAATGAAAAGAGGTAGGAAAGAGAAGAAATAAGGTCAAGAAGGAGAAGACCACATGGCGGGACAGAGATAAAATCACACATCTCAGCTTGTATTCAGAATTCAGCCAGAGCTGATAGAGATGGCAATGTCAGCTGTGTTCCCCTCTTTGACATGGTCTAGTCAAGACAAGACAGTTCTCAGAATCAGATGGCACAGGCCTGGAGTCTTAGGAGACACTATTATCCTAGCAGGGGTAGAAGCTTGTGAAGATTCTTCAGGTAGACAGTTTTCCTCCCAAAGCTTCTTTGTTTAAAACCAACCAACCAACCAACCAAGGAGTACTCGCTAATTTGTTTATTGCATGAGCAATCAATAAATCAATTAATCTTTAAGTGTCAAAGGATACCTTGTTTGTTTTACTGAACTAGACTAACATGGCTGCCCTTTGGAACTTTGTTTAAAAAGATGTTCAAAAGGTGTGATGACTGGAATAGTCCATCCTCTCATTAATTTTTCCACCTATTATGTGTGTTTCTGATATACCAGTTTTGGTTCTTTTGGCTACCAGGTATGATCTTAGATGAATCCTTCTGTTATACCAGTAAGCCTTCTTGCTTAGATTGATTTATCTTTTCCCTCTCCCCTTTATCAACATTTGTTATTTGGGGTTATAGTTACATCTTATGACTTTATATTCACTATTTAAAGCTGAACTCATGATTAGGGTAAATTTCTAGGTCCATTTATCACAACAGATCTGACTAGGGTTGTTTGGGATTTTTTGATAAATTGTTTTTCATCAAAAATGCTGATTTATCAAAATTAAACTTTTTCAAGGAAGGAATCTTCTTAGAAAAGTTACTAAAGTCCAGCCTGGAACTTCTGGGAAAAGAAGTAGCTGAGAATAGACAATATCAGAAGACACACCTACACTGGAGCTTTAGGTCAATTTAAGGAAGGTTAAGTCAATCTACAGACTTCTGCAGCCACACTGGGCTTTTATTGAGTCAATTTAAGTCGACTTAATAACACCGCCTCCTAGGGTTGACTTAATGATTAAGTTGACCTTATTAAGTTGACTTTAGCCAGTATAGATGGGGAAAGCGCTTAAATTGACCTAATTGGTCTCCAGGGGGCACTTCTCCAGTGTAATGTGAAACAGCATTGGTCACAATGAACCATTCCTCTGTTGACCTGGCAGCTGCCAGTATGGATGCAGGCAGCTGCCAGGAGTTCTCATTGTGGGCACTCTAAGTCAACTTAACAAGGTCAACTTTAAGTCGACTTAAAGTTGACCTTGTTAGGTCAACTTAACAAAGCCTCCAGTTTAGACATACCCCTAGAGACCTCTCCTTCTCTATCTGATTCAGAGAAGGGATGGGAGCCTGTCCTTCCCACATCTCAGGTAAATGTCTTCCTTGCCAGGCTATTCTGGGAAGGCTATCACTCATTCATGGGTTGTTTTTTTGGAAAAAAAACAAAACAAAACAAAACAAAACAAACAAACAAACAAAAACAAATGAAATGTCTAGTTCTTGTTCCTATTGGAAATGAAACCTTATGTTAAGTCATGGAATATTTTTGTGAAAAAGAATTTCTGTTTTCTGGCCAACCCTAGTCCTGACCATATAGGCTAGGTGTGCAGTTGGATGTCAGTCACGTTCTGACCTACAAGCAAGGATTCTAGTGGCACTTTTAAAGACTAAGAAATGTATTTATCATATGAGCTTTCATGGGAGAAAATTATGCAATAATTACATTTGTTAGTCTTTAAAAGTGCCTCTAGACTCCTTGTTTGCTTTGTTGAACTAAGCTAATGCAGCTACCCCTTTGGAATATTCTGACCTAGTAACTCCTCCATATCTTGTCAGCCTTAGGCCCTGCTGCTGGTATGAATCCCAAAATCAGACAAGGCATGCTATTTCCATTCTTCAGCCTGTCTTTATGCTCTCCTTAATCTGTGGCAATTTTTTCTCTTAAGTTCTCAAAATGGCAAGGGGCTATATAGGTATTCTTAAAATGCCCACCATCAAAGTGTTTCTGCAGAAGCACCTGTCAAACTATTGACTTTCCGTAGTGTCCTATGAGATAGGTAAGACCAGATTTTGTCTTTCTGAGGCTGTATTTGTATACAGACTTGAACCTGTTGAACTAGAAGTGTGTGCTTAAGCTTGCTTAGCTAAACCAGTGCAAATTGATGTGTAGACTTGGATATTTCAGTTTAACAGGTGTTTTAATTTAAATTAGTTTAGTCTAGTAAAACAAAAACAAAAAGAAGAACAAAAACAAAAATGATTAATTTAAACTGAAATAAACTAATTCTAAAATTAGAACGTCTACTTTGGATTTTGCACGAGTTTAACTCAGGCAATGCAACTTTTTTGGGTTTAAACAAGGTCTATATGGAGGTTCACTATAAAAGGGACTGTATTTTGCACACTGTAGTGTATTCAGCCAGTTCAATCTCTTTATTCCACTTCAACAGAACCATTCAAGTTCACATTAAGGCTATTTCTACACTTAGAATGTAAAATCGAATTATCTTATGTGGATTTAATAAAATCAAATTAAAAGTCATTAAATACATTTAACTTAAATCAATTTTATATGTCCCCGCTAGAAAACCTAAATTGATCTAATATGTCCATACACAGGATTTGCTAGTTCGATTTAGGAGAGGCGCATCATGAGAGGTTTGGCAACATGGCCCCCAATATGAGTCATTGTACCACCCTATCTCCTGCCCAGCTCTCGCCCAGTGAGCCAGGTGGCGGGGAAAAGCATGTCTCCCCTGGCTCTGGGTGCATTGAGCCTGGCGTGGGAGAAGGCATCCCCCCCAACTCCCTGCAGCCCTGGGTGCTCAGCTGGGCACCAGGAAGGGACTCCCATGCCCAGCTATAGAAGTGCTGGCCAGCCATGGGGAAGGAACCCTGTGCCTGGCTATACAAGCACTGGCCAGGCAGGGAAGAAGAGAACCCTGCACCTGTCTCCCGGGGCACTAGCCGGGCAGTGGGGGAAAGCGTCCCCACACCTGGCTCCTCACTGACTGGCCAGGTGATGGGGGAAAATGCCCCCTACCTCCTGGCCAGCTGAGCAGGGGCGGGATGCAGAGAGCTTTCCCCCCTAGCCCGGCCAGCCAGTGATGAGCCGGATGCAGGGCTCTTTCCCCCATTGCCTGACCAAGGCACCAGGAGCCAAGCGCGGGGGTTCCCTTCTCCGTTGCCCAACCATCCCGCCAGCCTGGGTCCATCCAGGTGCTGGGGTTCTCTTTTTCCCCGCCCAGCCAGACAGTGAGAGCCTTGTGCATGGGTCTCTTCCCCACCCCCTCTGTCCAGGAGACTGAGGAGGTACTTACTTCCAGAGTGCCATGCACCCTGGGAGAATGGTCAAACCTCCCTTAAAATTGAAGTAACTGTTAAATAAAATAGTGCAGCTACACTGCATTATTTTCATATAACAGTTTCAATTTAACCATCATTTCAAAATAAATCCAGGTTAGTTATTTTGAAATTACTTCCTTATTTCAAAATGAGGGAGCTTCTCATTTTGAAATAAGGAAATTTGGTGTGGACCTGCCCTTCTTTAATTGAAAAAAAATCAGCATTATTTCAATTTAAAGACTAATTGTGGACATACCCTAAGTGAATTTATATAAGGCATATTTTAGTGTTTTTCACTATTTGAATAAGAACCAATTTCTGTACTGTGGTATGTGAAATATTGTGTTTGCAGAGGAAGGATGTTCTTGTGCTTATGGTATTGTTAAATTACCTGTTTTTTTTCCCATGTCTAAAATGTGAATGATAAAAATATTTTATTTGTACATTAGCATCAAATGCAACTTTTATATAAAGATGTGATGTGAGGCACTAGGGAAGTCCTGACTGATTATATTGTGAGAAAGAACAACACTTGTAAATAATATAGGAATGTGAGCATGAAAGTGTATAAAAAGACCAGAATATTTAAAACAAACGAGTAAACCATTTAAAAAAAAAGGTTCTTTTCCACATTTCAAATTCCTAAACTAAGACAGGAGTTCTCTGAAGAGGGTTTTGACCTAGTGAAATAATCAAGAGGAAAATTATGGTAGAAAAAAAGCCCATGAAAATAGCCCATGAAGAAGAAACACAATAATGATTAGGCAAGGCACACTCCCCTCTTGAAAGAGAGTAAAAAAAGACAGACACATTGTATATGTTTCACAATATGGCTTTTCAAATTTTTTAAAATGAATAACTGTTTGTTCAAAGCTAGAAAAAGAGAAGCAGCATACTTCAAAAAGTAGTCAGTGTCTATTAGTTTCTTGTGGTGCGACTGGTTTTGATCACTTTGCCTTCGTAAGCAGCTCCACAGTTTCTTATTGCCTGTCAGCTAGTTTGTCATTCCAATCATAAACCCTACTTCAGTGTGTATCTTATATTGAAATGTGGCAGTATCACCACATAATTTCTGTTTGTGAATTCTTTAAATTGGATTCAGAATCTTTTAATGGCACAAACAGGTGACATTGAGTGTTTTCTATGAAAATACTCTCCTTAGATTTTATTTGCAGGTATCATAAGCAAATTCTTTATGTGTCCTTTAAATTCCAGAGTAAAAGTACTTAATTAGTGTAGCAAATCTCCAAAACTCACTTAAACCATTTCCCACTAGCAATATAATAACTGGTTACAAAGCACAAATCTGAATGCATGGATGACAAAAAATTATGTGCGTGACATCAGAGTAAAGTACATAATGTTTATACAGTTTAGAAGTCTTTACCTTATTCCAAATACCAGATTCTGATATCCTTGCTTATGTTGAATAGTACTTTCTCTGAGGCAAAATCACACTAATGTGTCTATTTGTAGAGTTATGAATTTCTCTATATGAGCAAGGGTATCAGAATCCAGTTTGAACTAAAGAGTGTGAGATGTGCTCTTTCTCATAAATGGAAAAAAGAGCACACCTTCAGAATGTTTGGAGTCCCTTTTCCCCAAAAGGATATTTTTCCCACTGATATCACTGAACATGATGGTCCTTTCTGACAAAACTATCATTGATACCACAATTTGTTTGCTTCTTGATTACTTTTATTTTGCTAGATACCAGCAAAAGTGTCTCCAATTTTGGTAAATTAACTAAAATTGGTGACAATCCTTATCCATGTTGGGAATGCTGTTAATTTGTGACTTCTACAGAGGGTGAATAAGGTCCACTACTGGAAAATAGAAAGCTACTAGTGGGGTAAGTATGAGGAATGTAGGAGAGACAGAGAAAGAAGGACCACACCTCTGTAGTCAAGAGTTATGGCAGATTGTAGGCAAGTGGTAAAAAAACAGAAGAGGGTGGTGGGGAAGTCTGATCCTGTTAAAGGCTGTGGATCCTGTATGGTTTATTTTGATGTACCACAGAATAATGACACTGTACTGGGAGATGCAGCTTGCAAAACTCAGAAAAGCCCCTAACTTTCTACTACTAATTTCCATGTGAGGGATGGAGTGGTTGGATTGTTTGAAATTTGTTTGTTTCTTTGTCTGTTTTTCAAATTGGAAAACCAATTAATATTTGCCTGTTTTCTTTTTTCCCCATTGTTTTTTGCTTATGTCTGGAAGGGTATGTCTATAGTGAAAAGGTTTTTTTTCAAAACAAGGAGGCTTATTTGGGGGGGGGGGATTTTTACCTGTCCATGCAGGCATTTTGTTATTTCAAAATGAGCGCTACATTATTTTGGGGGTGGGGGGAGAAGCACTATTTTGAAATAATTAAACCTGTTTTTATTTGAAAGAGCAATTCTTTTGAAATAGTTATTTTGAAAAAAGCCACTCCAAGCCACGGAATTGGCTTTTTTCAGATAATGGCCCTATACTTTTCCCTGCCTTCCCCTATTTCGAAACAGAGTCTAATGAAGACTCTCTATTTTGAATTAATAATTCTTACCTTATTTCAAACTAGAGAGGCTTCACTAGACTCCTATTATGAAATAATAAATTCAAAATAATGGCATTTCAAATTAATTATTTCAAAATAGATTTGAAATAGTTATTTTGAATTAACTATTTCACAATCTTTGTCAGTGTAGACACAGCTGAAGTGATGTCTGTGCTGGTGTAGTGGAAGTGAGATCGCCAATGTGCTTTATTTTAAAGAGAACTATGTGTAACAATGTCAGTAGACCCTGTAGATTTTGTATGTGTGTGCATGCAGCTCATTTTATTTGCTGGAATTAAAAACAAAACAAAAATAAAGCTACGGGCTTCTCTGATTGTCCCATCTTACTGGCAACCATCAGTGCTGGACTGTAGTTACTATTAGTTTTATTTATTATCTTTAGGCTTGCGTGGTACATTAATGAGGTAGAAGAAAAAATCACCATATGAAGGAAATGACAATGTGATGGGTGAAGACCTCACACTATTGCAGACAGATGCAGATTAAGGATCCTCAGGGCCTCTGGACATCCCCCACCAGTGAGCCCCCACCTGTGGCCTGTAGCTCTGACTCCCCTTCCAGCCTAGGGGCCTGGACTCCAAGCACCAGCCTTGAAGGTGGGCTGGGGCTGTGGGTCCATGGGGCCAGAGGCTGGTCTCCATGCAAGCCCTGGCCCAGCTGGTCAGTCCCCAGGGATGACGGGGCTGACAGGCATGCAATGCAGCTCCTCATGCAGCCAAAAGGCCATGCCAGAGGCCATACTTCATGCCAGCCAGCTTCCCCTCCCCTGGAACACAGCAACTAGTCGTGCCAACCTGCCCCACCCCTGGCTGCAGACTGGCCAGCCCAGGGGAGGGGTGGAAGCCCAAATCCCAGCCTCCAGCCCTGGGCAGTCCCTACCCACCTCCAGTGCCTG
This sequence comes from Podocnemis expansa, assembly GCA_007922195.1. Taxonomy (NCBI): domain Eukaryota; kingdom Metazoa; phylum Chordata; order Testudines; family Podocnemididae; genus Podocnemis; species Podocnemis expansa. The sequence continues at coordinate 13,326 of ML683507.1, read as the reverse complement.
GAAGGCAGAGGTCCCACATGATGGGGGGGGGGGCCCTGGGCACATGCCCCGTCAACCAGTGTGGTAATCCAACCCTGACAGTGGATGAAGGGATACGTAGTGACAAAATGTATAGAAACAGAAATGCCCTTCAGTATGCATTCTTTGTGTAAACCCATGGTGAGCAATCATTTGACATCTTACTGTGTTGCTTTTTTTTTTTTTTTTTCAGTTTTCAAGGAAGAATTTTCTCAGTCAAATCCATGGCTGTGTTCACACGGCACTTTTGTTTCGAAACAAC
>VOCP01058333.1:0-17461 GCA_007922195.1 Podocnemis expansa | reverse complement strand
TCTGCACAAATCACATTCACCAAAACGGTGTGACTGCAAAATGTGTTATGGATAATGGGGTTGGTGCAGAATGGCAGCCTGTGAAGAAGAAGAGGCAGAGGAAGAATCAAGAGAATAGCTCGTATCAAACCCACTAGCCCTAGGTTAGCGATTCGTGCATTAGTGAGGATGGTGGTGTATCTCAGAGGGTCACATATGGCGACATAGCGATCAAAGGCCATTGTCACGAGGACGAAAGAATGTATAGCAGGAATCATAAGAAGTAAGCACATCTGGGTTAAGCAGCCATCTAGAGTGATGTCTTTGGCACCGAACCAAAATATGCACAAGGCCTTTGGCACGATGCAGGTTGTCACTGCAAGGTCTGTTAGCGCCAACATGCAGAATAGCAGGTACATGGGCTTGTGTAGGGTCTGCTCTTTGATGACAACAAGCAAAACAATGAAATTTCCCAACAGGCTGATGATGTAGAACACAAGGAAAGGGATGGATATCCAGACGTGGGCAGCTTCCAGTCCAGAGATGCCGTTTAGTATGAATGTTGATGGGCCATAAGGGGTGAGGTTCAAAGTCGCCATGAAATGGTTGCAGCACAGATGAGGTGCAGAAATACTCAGGGTGCCTATGAAAGGAGAGAAGCACACCAGGAAAGGTTATGTGTGCGCTAAAAAAGAACATGGTTAATTTTTTAGAGTTATTAAAAATCCAGGGGACAGAGGAACAGGGAAGTGGCCACATATGCAGATAGCACCAAACTATTTAGGCTGCAGTCCAGGGCAAAAATATCCTCAGGGGCAGCTAACCGAGCCCAATGTATGAGCAATACGATGGAAGATGGTGCCTAATGTTAATAAATCCAATCTATATCCCCACTGGATGAAAAAAAAAAACAAATTATGAACTCCTCAAACACCTCATAACACTGTACTTAGCTGTATGAATTCAGGACAGAGGCCTGTTATGAAGAGTCACGACCCTGTTAAACTGTCCTCAGTGTTTCAGCAGAGTCAAATCATATGCAAAATGTTGGGACACATGAGGAGTGGGATGTAAAAAAACAAAGAAAATACAATGTCATGATATCAACCAGTGAATGCTTCATCCTCTTCTGTGTACTACTGAGTTCCCTTATCAAAAAGGAAATTGCAGATTTAGGAGGGTTCAGGGAAAACACAAGGAAAAAGAAAAGAGGGAGGGGGGATGATCAAGAGCCAAGAGTAACTATGATTGGAGGCAGACTGAAAGACTGGAAAAATAATGAGTGTCCTGTGGCACTTTAAAAAAGACTAATAGGTTTCTTCAGGCATAAGCTTCCATGGGCTAGAACCCATTTTGTTAGGTGCCCACCAAAAATATGCCCAAAGAAATCTGTTAGTTTTCATGGTGACACAAGCCTACCTTTGCTTTTGCTGCACAGTCTAACACAGCTAACCCTCTGAAAAGACAGATTGTTACCTAAGAAAGCGGAAGAATAAGTAGAGACTTGTGAAGAGCGTATATAATACTGAGTGGTAGAGAGCATCTCAAGAATGTGTTCCCCCTGTTTCATGAAGTCAAAAGGATAATTCATATAAATGAAAAAGTGTAATTTTAAAACTCATTTTAAAAAAAGCAAAACAATGCTTTCCTTCCTCTCTGCCACCGGATGAAGCTGAGGGCCAGGATGTCAGCAAGAATCAAAGAGGCTTTGGACTTTTGTATGGAAAGTAAAAATCATCAGTTGCAATAGTTAAAGAAATGTCTTTAAAAGTCTATATGCCCATGCTGGCTGTTAGGAATTAAGATGACACACATGACAGCCACGTTATACCCCAACACCTTCTTCAGCACCCCCTGAGATTGTCAGTGTCTTAGAGTGTATATTGGGAAAGATGGCCGTAAGTCTGATCATCAGTGAAATTGCTCTTTTGGGAAGGAGCCAAGCATTCCCCTTAGAAACAGATATTATCACAGCAGGCTAGGGATTGATTTGTTACCTCCCTTCTTCTTCTTCTTCCTTTTTTTTTTTTTTTGCCACTTTTTTGAAGGTGAACAGCTTCTTATGAGTTATTAAAAGTACAGAAATGTCATGATTCTGCCTTATAATCTAAATAGGATAAGCAGAGATTGACATCGCATCCAAGATACCTAACCTTCCCATGCTACCCTCCAGATACTACTAAAATTAGGGGATCATGGAATATGAAGAGGAGAGGTCTCTAATTCTGCATGATCTGGAGTCATTGGTAAACTGGGTAGAAGACAACAATATGTGATGTAATATAGCTATGTAACCATATATGTGTAAAAACAAAGGTATACAGTGTTTCCGGAATGGGTGGGGTCTATCATTGGAAACAGTGACTGAAATTGAATAAAGAGATTTGAAAGAATAATTAGCTAAACATGAGCTGCCAATGTAACTCTGAGATCAAAAGAGATGATGTGAACTGCAGGCTGATAAAAAAAAGGGGGGGGGGGAACTCATGTAGAACCAGACAAGATCTTTTCATTCTTTCTTTGGCAATAGGGCAAGAACTGCTGTAATACTGTGTCCAGTTCACATATTCACAATTAAACATGAAGGTTTATACACTGAAGAAGATTCAGAGAAGTGACACAAAAGTGTTGAAAAAGTTTAAAAACCTGTTTTACAGTGAAAGGGTGAAAGAGGTTGGTGTGGTTTGGTAGACACCAGTGGCTAAAGCTCACTTGAGAAGAGTCTACAGGTGTCAATTTGGGGAACCAAGATTGAATAAAAAGTTTGTCAGAGTAGCATAGAGAGATCTAACACACTCCAATGACTAGAAGTTAATGCTGGACAAATTCTGACTATAAATAAAGTGTATACATTTTAAACAGAGAATAACTAGCCACTGGAGGAATTTACCAAGGATCATGGCAGATTCTCCGTCACTGAGAATTTCTAAACTAATGTTGGCTGTCCATCTAAGTGATCTGGTGTAGGAATCCCACTGGGGTAAGTCTCTGACCTGTGGCGTACAGCGGGTCCAACTACATAAGCACAATGGTCCGCACTGGCCTGGCAAGCTGTGAACACATCCCTTGAGCACATACAAGAGTCAAGTGCAGGTATTTTCTCTGCCACACTGAGCAATTAACATTCAACTGTCTCCCTTTATGGCTAACAGAACTGGCTAACAAATGACCCCAGAAAGTCCTTGATTTAGAGTCTGTGTCCCAGTGGCTCACTGTGTCAGCCAGAAGTCAGGGGCCAGGAATGCCTGCAGGTGGAAAATTTATTTACCTAGGCATCCCCTTGAGAACCGAGAATAGCCAGCTCTCATTATAGAATGAGCGTATTTTTACACTTGCTCATTGTTGCCATGCATGCTGCCTGCCTGTTTGTATATCCACAACTCCACATCCTCACGATCCCCAGCCCTGCCACTGAATATTCCCATGCGCCCAACACCATCACCTATGGCCTGATACCTCACACAGTGAAAGCTAATAGAAATATCTACATCGCCCAGGTTAATCTCTGTGTCCTCCTGCACCAAGGAAAGGGAGGATGAAGCAGGATCAGGCTGCACAGCCAGAAAAATGGGTGAGCATGCAAAAAGTGCTTATATATTTATGACATTAGCTGCTTCTCCTCCCCTAGAGAACCAGAGAGCAGGGGAGCAGAGACAGCAGCACCCTCTCCTAAATCAAAATATGTTAATATACGTATTTTGAACATCTAAGTTGTGAATTTAAAATTGCAGAAACTCTCTTCTCAGTTATTCCCTCATCTGGACAGTCTCAGCCATCCTCAGAAGCCGTAAGATGATTCCAGTTTAAGTCATATGAGTCTCATGGCTGGGGAAAAGGGAGGTACTCATTAAAAAACCAAATTGTGGATTTAGGGGTAAATCCTGACCCTGATGGAACATTTGACACTGATCTCAACTGAACCAAGATTTCACCCTTTGTCTGGACCTTTAGGATCCCTGCTGTGAGAATCATGGGATCAGCTTTTGAAACAGTCAGTGCTACGCTGTGTGAACTGAGCAGGTGCTGAGAATGGGCGTAAGAAAAGGATCGTAAAAGGCAATGAACTCAGTGATGCCAGTGTTGATCTAGATTGATCCAGCAAAGACAGAATTCAAAAGCAGAATCTGACCAGTGGGTAAAACTTTATATAACTCATTGTTGTGTAATCTGTGCTATCACAAATACCCACTGCAGAGTCTTTTGCTTAACTTCTTAACTTGTTAGCAAAGCTGCTGAACTGGTAAATAAGAGCAAACCAGAGAAAAAAAAACACACTGATCAAAGAAATGAGAACAAGAGAAGATGACACAGGAATAGACAGGGAAATGATTTTAAAAACAATTTTTTTCTTTATACTATTTGCAATAACTCTTTAGTTCAAGTTTCAAACCCCTTCATGCTTCTGACAGAACTAAAATACTTCAAGTCTCCCTGCTGAGCAATTCCTGCTGGGATTGCTCTTGACTTGAACCCTTCCCCAGCCCTTAGCACTAACTTTTTTACAGAAAGAGGCAACTCACCAAAATGTCATGGACAGAGAGAGGAAATCTCCTAATTGCAACCTGAAATCAGTGTACAGATCTCCTGTTTGACCCTCACCATGCTCGACAGGGACCTTTATGATTCTCCGGGAAAGTCTCTGAGGACTCTTATGTTGGCCAGGACACTCTGAGCAATGGGAAGAGCAGGAAACGGACCCATGAGAATAGCAGCATAAGAGCCTCCCCTGAGAGTGAAGAAATTATCCACTGACAAGAGGGACTCAGATTGTTGGAGCAAAGTGAGTCTCCCAGACTTGTTAGAAAGCTAAAAGCACAGAGAGAAAATGTCAAGTGTTTAACAATCTCACTTTTCTATCAACAGGCCTCTGTTTTTCACTGTCACCGGAAAAAAAAACCATCTACTCCTACTCCCAGGTTATGAACCCTGTCCTGAATCCCTGAGACTGTGAAATCCACATGGACTGACTCCAGAGCATCCTTCTTTCAAACATGGGATTTCCAGACTGAGTAACAGCCCCACCCATCTGGTAGCCTCTCTTTGACGGAGTGCGACACACACTGCTGCAGTTTAGCCATAGATCCCTCATGGTGCAAAATCCAGCCCTGGGGAAATGCAGCTTCCTGAGCCCCATGCCGTGGTCAGCACTTGACCTGAAGCTTAGAGGATGATGATCTTTCTCTCTCTATTCCAGTTAGAGTAATTGCATAGGCTTTCACTGAGGTAGGGGGCATGTAGGGAGATTTTCAAATGTGAGTGAGGTGCCCATTCTCCATCCACATTCAAAGGGATTCTCCTGCCGCCAGCCCTTGTGCTTTAGACGGCCTCGCCATGGGGTCGAGGGGACCATGCGCTGGTCTGGAACTCAGGAGATTTAGTCAGTTCTTAACTCTGTCACAGAAATCCTGTGTGATCATTCATGTATCGTCTTGTAACCTACCCTGAGCTTGAGTTTATACTCTCTAAAATGGGGAAAATGCTTCCCTGCCACATAGGGTGCTAACAGTAAAACATTTTGAATTGTAGGGTTCCTATATGGGGAACAACAGTGAAAAGGCCATATGAGGACCTAGAGGTACAGCCAGGCTTTTTTATCTCAAGCAGCATTCCTGCCTATTTCAGGACACATCCTTCATGAAAGCTAAACATATGTAAGTATAGGACCCTTGGCCCAAGAAAAGAACAAGAATTATAAAGATGCAGTTATGAGTTTATAACCTCCAACAGTAAGCAGGCGTTAAATTGGGATGGAGACGGCTCCCCAATTCAAGCCCAGACAAACCTCAAATATACAACACAAAACCCACCGAAAGGGCCAGAAATACAATCGGTATAAGATCACACTGTCTGTAACCATCCAGAAAGGAAGTGGGTATATCAGTAATATGCCATTAACACATATTAAGCTGCCAGTTGATAGGAGGTATCCCAAGAATTTGTGGATGAAGGAGCTAAGTTTTGACTTGGAATGAGGACCCATATTGCTTGGGGTATGAAAAGAGGGAGGAAAAAATCACCATGGTGCGTTGAGCAGCCATGCTTTCTTTGAGCTTCCTCCTCTTTTGTTAGATTGGACTTTTTTTTAAAGATATTTAAGTATTATTGGAAGTTTTACTTTACTCAGCTTTATAGCTCTTAGCTCTAGCACAGCCTCCACCACAAAGTTGAGGGACCACATGTCCTTCTTGATAGGAAGAGCAAGGAAGAGCGTGAGTGTATTAATCTAAATGTTATGATACAGAATATGAAAAAAGTACCTTAGAATATGACTGAAATTTTAAATATTTTTCCTGTTTCATTATCCATTTTATTTGATTAATGAATTAATTCATTTCCCTTAATTACATATCAGCCTATGTTTTATGTTGTCTTAAAGAATTATGTTAAAAATATTCATATTTGCTCATGAATACACCCTTTCTGCACTCTGAGAGTCTTTATGATAATGTTTGTAGACTGATTCAGAGAGTAAAATATTAATCACGCCTGATCAGCATCACTGGCTTTTTACCTAAGCCACCAGAAATCGTACAACCCTCTGCCTTCACCCCAGCTCTGGACACAGGTTTGTCCCTCTGATTCTGGCTGTTGCTGCTGTGCCTGGCTCTTGCTCTCTTCTCTCTGCCCTAAGCAGACTTGTCAGGGCTCTAGAGTTCATTTCTCAAAGGGCCTTAAAACTAGCCCCAAAAGATACCAAAATAGTTACCTAATCAAAGGGTCCTTTTATTTACATATTTATTTATTTATTTATTTTAATTAACACATTGCTGTCTGCATCAAATAAGAAAGGAAAGAAGGCAATGGATGCCCAGCACAGCTTTGGTTAAAATAAAGAAGTTACAAGCCCCAGGATCAGTTCATCCACATAAGCAAAAAACTTATGAACAGACAATGAAATTCACAGTCAGAACCCCAGTCCTGCTGCTTGCATCCCACAGACAGGCTGGGAGCTGTTTTAAACAAAAAACAATGTATGAGGACAGCCCGGCCTTTCCAGAGCTCTGCTTGTGGATTTTTCCAACTTTCTTGAATTCAGGTCCTGCACCTGCAGCCACATTTTCTTTTCTTCTTCTTTTTTTTTTTTTTAAGTCCCATTCTCTCCAAAGCAAAAATGTATTCAGATAAGTTCCTCCAACAGTATGAGAACAAATAGAGAAAACCCAAAGAAAGGTTTCTACCTAATCTTATCATGGACATAACTAATGATGAGAACAAAGGGAGACAGAATGGCAGAGGCTGTGGGCATCCCCTACATGGAGTTAGTTGGTTGATTGAAGCAGGGTGAGAACGTTATGCTTGTGGTCTGGTTACTGGTGTCAGTGCCATAAAACACAGCATTAAAAGCCCAAGGGTTACAAATCTGCTCATTAAAAATCCCCTTAGGAAGGCAAAGGGTGAAAAAAGAGCTGAAGATAGAGGTGAGCGAGGAATGTTCTTATGAGAAGCCATCACCAGTGGTGGGCTGGAAGTCATGCAAAGGTGAAGTGACAGGGTAGGTGGGGGGGTGAAAGGATAATGAATAATGCTGGAGAAGACCAGGTGGTGCTCAGAGAGAATGATCTTGGTATTAGAGAGATAATTACTTGGTGATGGACTGATAAGACACTCGGTGTGAGGAATTTTTCAAACTATGAACTATCAGAGGAAGAGTTCACTGAAATTGGTACACAGTAACTTGGATTAATACACAGATACCATTTCCCCCAGTTCTCACGCTGGGTTAAATAGGTGTCCCCTAGGGATCACATTCTGAGTAGGTTTTTCACCACCTTCTCACGAAATTCTTTTGTTTTGAGCCCGTAAATGATAGGATTCAGTGCGGGGGGCAGTAGGATATAGAAGTTGGCCAGCAGGATGTGAAAATGGGCAGCAATGTCCTGACCAACCTTCTGTGTCAGGGCAGAGAAGAGGCTTGGCATATAAGAAATCAGCATCACACAAATGTGGGCTGTGCAGGTGTTGAGGGCTTTTTGGTGGGCTTTCCTGGAGGAGATCCCAAGGACAGCCTTGATGATCAGTCCATACGACAGGCAAATGAGGGTCAGGTCTACCTGAGTGACGACAGAATTTACCACCAAACTATACGTCTTGCTGACCGAAGTGTCCGCACGCACCATATTCACCACAACATTGTGACTGCAAAATGTGTTGTGGATAATGGGGTTGGTGCAGAATGGCAGCCTGTGAAGAAGAAGGGGCAGAGGAAGAGTCAACATAATACCTCGTATCAAACCCACTAGCCCTAGCTGAGCGATTCGTGCATTGGTGAGGATGGTGGTGTATCTCAGAGGGTCACATATGGCGATGTAGCGATCATAGGCCATTGTCACAAGGACGAAAGAATGTATAGCAGGAATCATGAGAAGGAAGAACATCTGGGTGAGGCAGCCATCCACAGTGATGTCTTTCATACCGAACCAAAATATGCATAGGGCCTTTGGCACAATGCAGGTAGTCACTGCAATGTCCGTGAGTGCCAACATGCAGAAGAGAAGGTACATGGGCTTGTGTAGGGTCTGCTCTTTGCTGACAATAATCAAAACTATGAAATTTCCCAACAAGCTGATGATGTAGAACACAAGGAAAGGGATGGCAATCCAGATGTGGGCAGCTTCCAGTCCAGTGATGCCGTTTAAGATGAATGTTGATGGACCAGAGGGGGTGAGGTTCAAAGTCCCCATGAAATGGTTGCAGGGCATACGAGGTTCAGAAATGCTCAGGGTGCCTATGAAGGGAGAGAAGCAGACCAGGAAGGGTTAGGTATGCACTAACAAAGAGCACAGTTAATATTTTATAATTATCAAAAATACGGGGAAGGGAGGAGCAGGGAAGTGGCAACATTTGCAGATAGCACCAAACTATTTAGGCTGCAGTTCAGGGCAAAAATATCCTTGGAGACAGCTAACCAAGCCCAATGAATGAACCATACTATATAAGATGATGTTTAATCTCAGTAAATACAATCTATATCCCCATTGGAGTAAAATACATGAACTCCCCAAACACTTTATAAGACTCTACTTAACTGTATGAACTCAGGACAGGGACTTGGTATTAGGAGGCATGACTCTGTTAAACTGTTCTCAGTGTCTCAGCATAGTTAAAACATATGTACATGGTTGGGATACATGAGGAGCGGGATGTAGAAAGAAAATGAAAATATAATGCCATGAGATCAACCAGTGACTGCTTCATCCTCATTACTGAGTTTGCTTATCAGACAGGAAATTGTAGAACTAGAGGGGCTCAGGAAAAAACAGTGGCAATGATCAAGAACCAAGAGGAGTTCGGGCAGAGAGACAGACTGAAAAGACTAGAAAAATAATCAATGTCCTGCGGCACCTTAAAGACTAACAGATTTCCTTGGGCACAAGCTTCTGTGGGTTACAATCCACTGTGTCAGGAGCCCACCAAACCTTATGCCCAAAGAAATCTGTTAAGTTTTCATGGTGACACAGGCCTGTTGCTGCTGTTGCTGCATACAGTCTAAACACAGCTACTCCTCTGAAAAGACTGGGATTATTACATAAGAAAGGGGAAGGAAAAGTGGAGATCTGTGAAAACTGTATACAATATTGAGTGGTGGGGAGCATATAAAGAACATGTTCCCCCTGTTTCATGAAGTCAAAAGGAGAATGCATAAAAAAGAAAACGTGTAAATTTAAAACTCATTTATAAAAAGAATGCTTTCCTTCCTCTCTGCCACAAGATGAAGCTGAGGGCCAGGAAGTCAGCAAAAACCAATAAGGTTTTCAACTTTTGTATGGAAGGTAGGAATCATCAGTTACAATAGTTACAGTTAAAGAAATATCTTGGAAAGTCTACAAGCCCATGCTGGCTGTTAGGAATTAAGATGACACAGTCATGACAGCAACGTTATACCCCAACAGCTTCTGCAGCACTCCCTGAGATTGTCAGTGTCATGGAAAGGATACTGGGCAGGATGGCCACGAGAGTAATCATCAATGAAATTGGTCTCTTGGGAAGGAGCCAAGTACTCCCCATGGAAATGGACATTATCATGCCAAGCTGGGATTTCAGATCTTTTCCCCCTTTCTTTCTTTCTTTCTTTCTTGAAGGTAAACAGGTTTTTATGAGATATTAAAGGGGAGAAGTATTATGATTTTGCCTGATTAGCTAAAAAGGATAAGCAGAAATAGACATTGCCCCCAAGATACCTAACCTTCCCATGATACCCTTCAGATGCTATTAAAAATTAGGGAATCACAGAATCCAAGGAAGAGAGGTCTCTGATTCAGGGTGCGCTGGAGTGGTTGAACTACTGTGTCAAAGACAACAACATGTGATCTAATGCACACACAAACACACGCACACAGACCTCTTTCCTTGGGGGTGAGGGTGTGTGCACCTGCATGTGTCTCTCTAAGAACAAGGTGCACAGTCTTTACCGAGTGGGTGGGATCTATCATTGGAACTAGTGACTTTCAGATTGAATCAAGAGACTTGAAGGAATAATTAGCTAAACATGAGCTGCCAATGTAACTCTGAGATCAAAAGAGATCATGTGAACTGCTGAATGATAAAAGGAGGAAGCTGAACTTGAACCAGACAAGTTCTTTTAACTCTTTCATTGGCAATAGGGCAAAAACTAATGTAACAATGGGTCCAGCTCAGATATTCACAATTAAACATGAAGGTTTATACACTGAAGAGGATTCAGAGCAGCGACACAAGAATGTTGAAAAGATTTAAAATCCTATTCTACAGTGAAAGGGTGAAAGAGTTTCGTGTCGATAGGCATACAACAGTGGCTAAGGTTAACTTGATAGGAGTCTACAGGTATCAACTTAGGGAACTGTGATTGAATAATAGGTTCCTTAGAGAGCATAGAGCGATCTAACACTAGCCAGTGACTAGAAGTTGATGCTGGACAAATTCTGACTATAAATAAGGTGTACACATTTCAAACAAAGATAATAATTACCCACTGGAGACATTTATCAAGGATCATGGCAGGTTCTCTGTCACTGAGAATTTCTTAACCAAGGATGGATGTCCCACTAAGTGCTCTGCTGTAGCAATCCCACTGGGGTAAATTTCTGACCTGTGGTATACTGGGGGTCAGACTACATGAGCACAATTCTCCCTCCTGCCTGGGAAGCTCTGAACACATCCCTTTAGCACATCCAGAAGTCAGGAGCAGGTATCTTGTCTGCCACACCGAGCAATTAACATACAACTGTCTCCGTTTATGGCTAACAGAACTGGCTAACAAATGATCCCCAAAAGTCCTGGATTTAGAGTCAGTGTCCCAGTGGCTCACTGTGCCAGCCAGAAGTCAGGGGCCATGAATGCCTGCAGATGGAAGCTTTATTTACCTAGGCATCCCCATGAGAACCCAGAATTGCCAGCTCTCATTATAGAACGGGCATATTTTTACGCTTGCTCATCACTGCATGTAGAGCTGCCTGCCTGCCTCTTTGTATATCCACCACCCCACATCCCGACAATCCCCAGGCCTGCCATTGAATGCTCTCACACACCCAAAACCAACACCTGTGGCCCGATACCCCACACAGTGAAAGCTCATAGAAATATCTAGATAGCCCAAGTTAATCTCTGTGTTTGCCTGCACCAGGGAAAGAGGCGCTGAAGCAGGATCAGCCTGTACAGCCTTAACAATTGTGAATGTGGGGAAAGTGCTTACATTTTTACTACATTTACTGCTTCTCCTCCCCTAGAGAACCAGAGAGCAGGGGAGCAGGGAGAGCAGACCCCTCTCCCAACAAAAAGCATACTCATATAATTATTTTTAACATCTAAGCCGTGAGTCTCAAATTACAGAAACTCTCTTTACAGTTCTTTCTTGCTCTGGATGGGCTCAGACATCCTCAGAGGCCACTGGATGATTCCAGTTTAAGTCATTTGAGTCTTATGGCCAGTGCAAAGGGATCTACACATTAAAAACCCAAAATGTGGATTTAGGGGTAAATCCTGGCCGTGATGGAACATTTGGAATTGACCTCAACTGAAAAAAGATTTCACTTTTTGTATGGATGTTTAGGATCCCTGCTGTGAGAATCATGGGATCAGTTTTTAAGACAGTCACTCCTATACCGTGTGTGCTGAACAGGTGCTGAGACTTGCCGTAAGAAAAGGATTGTAAAAGGCAATGCACTCAGTGACGCCAGTGTCGATCTAGAGTGATCCAGCAAAGGCAGAATTCAAGAGCAGAATCTGACCAGCGGGTAAAACTTTATGTGACCCATTGTTGTGTAATCTCTCCAAGCCCACATACCCACTGCAGAGATTTTCACTTAACTTCTTAACATGTCAGCGAAGCTGTTGAACTGCAAAACAAGAGCAAACCACAGAAAAAATCACACCAATTAAAGAAATGAAAACGCAGAAAAAATGACACAAGAATAGACAGGGAAAGGAACTTAAAAACAATCTTTTCTTTATACTATTTACAATAATCTTTAGTTCCAGTTTCAAACCCCTTCATGCTTTTGACACCAGTAAAACACTTCATGTCTCCCTGCTGGGCAATTCCTGGTATTATTGCTCTTGACTTGAACCCTTCCCAAGCCCTTAGCACAACTTTTTTTACAGAGAGAGTCAACTCACCAAAATCACATGGAGCAGAGAGAGGAAATCTCCTAACTGTAACCTGAAAACAGTGTACCAACCTCACATTTGACACTCACAGTGCTAGACAGGGGCCTTTATGATTCTCCTGGAAAGTCCCTGAGGACTCTCATATTGGCTAGGACTCTCAGAGCAGTGGGTAGAGCAGGAAATGGACCCTCGAGACTAGCAGCATAAAAGCCTCCCCGGGAGTGAAAAAATTATCCACTGACTACAGAGACTCAGATTGTTAGAGCAAAATGAGTCTCCCAGACTTGTTAGAGAGCTAAAAGCACAGAGAGAGAAAAGCAAAACATTAGCCATATTCATTTATCTACCACCAGGTCTCTGCTACTCACTGTCTTAGGAAAAATGCATCTGCTCCTACTCCCAGCTCATGAGCCCTGCACTGAATCCCTGAGACCATGGCATCCAACTAGACAGAGTCTGGCACATCCTTCTTTCAGATGTGGGGTTACCACACCTCATAACCGATTTTCCCTTCTGGTAGCCTCTCTGTCTCAGAGGGCAAAACAGACTGCTGCACCTTAGTCATAGAGCCCTCATGGTGCAAAATCCCACCTGGGGAAGTGCAGCTTCCTGAGCCCCATGCACTGGTCAGCACTTGCCATGAAGCTTGGGGGCTGATGATTTTTCTCTCTCTGTCCCAGCTAGAGTAACTACACAGGTTCTCACTGAGGTAGGGGGCATGTACAGAGACGTTCAAAAGTGAGTAAGATGCCCATTGTCCATCTACATTCAAGGGGATTCTGCTGTCACCAGCTCATGTGCCTTCAACGGCCTCCCCATAAGGTCGAGGGGATCATGTGCTGGTCAGGAACTCAGGAAACTTGCTCAGTTCTTAATTCTGTCACAGAAATCCTGTGTGACCATTCATGTATCATCTCGAAAGCTACTCTGAGCCTAAAATTCCTCTCTCTAAACTGGGGAGCGTGCTTCCCTGACACATAGGGTGGTAACGGTAAAGAATGTTGAATTGTGGGTTTCCCATATGGGGAACAACAGGGAGAAAGCAATATGAGGACCTAGAGGTCCAGCCAGGCTTTTTTATCTCAAGCAGCATTCCCGCCTATTTCAGGACACATTCTGCATGAAGGCTTAGCATATATAAGGATAGGACCCTTGGCCCAAAGAAAGAAAGATTCAGTTATGACTTTATAACCTCCAACAGTAAGGAGGCATAAAATAGGGATGGAGATGGCTGCCCAATTCATGCCCAGACAAACCTCACATATACACCACAGAACCCAGCAAAAGGGCCAGAAATAACAATCGGTATAAGATCACACTGTCTGTAACCATCCAGAAAGGAAGTGGGTATATCAGTAATATGCCATTAACACATATTAAGCTGCCAGTTGATAGGAGGTATCCCAAGAATTTGTGGGTGAAGGAGCTAAGTTTTGACCAGGAATGAAGACCCATATTGCTTAGGGTATGAAAAGAAGGAGACAAAAATTGTGGCATGTTCACTAGCTACTCTTTCTTTGAGCTTCTTCTTCTTTTGTTTGTTTGTATATGTTGTTTTAAGATAGTTAAGTATTATTGGTAGTTTTACTTTACTCAGGTTTATAACTCTTAGCTCTACCACTGCCTGGACCCCAGAGCCTGGGGACCAGACATTTCTCTTGATAGTGTGAGCAGGGAAGAATGTGAGCATATTAATCCAAATCTTATGGTATAAAATATGGCTTAGGTGTCTTAGAACATGACTGAAGTTTGAAATGTTATAGATTGAATGATCCATTTTATTTGATTAATCAATTAATTCATTTTCCTTTAAGTACTTTTCAGCCTATCATTTTATGTTATCTTAATAAATTCTGTAAAAATATTTATATTTGATCATTCGCATGAATATACCCCTTGTGCACTCTGAGGGTCCTTGTGACAATGTCTGTAGCCTGATTCAGGGAGTAGAACTTCACTGACCTCCGATCAGATTCATTGGACTATTACCCTATCAAAATACCTAAGCCACCAGAAATCGTACAACCCTCTGCCTTCACCCCAGCTCTGGACACAGGTTTGTCCCTCTGATTCTGGCTGTTGCTGCTCCGCCTGGCTCTTGCTCTCTTCTCTCTGCCCTAAGCAGACTTGTCAGGGCTCTAGAGTTCATTTCTCAAAGGGCCTTAAAACTAGCCCCAAATGATACCAAGCTAGTTACCTAATCAAAAATTCCTTTTATTTGTTTGCTTGTGTCTTTGGTTGGTTGTTTACACATTGCTCTGTTCAGGTATGTCTACACTTAGACTTGAATTCAAGTTGATGATAATCAATTCAAATTCAGGTAAGTGCATGACCACACTCACTTTCCTGAATTTGAACTGAGGAATTCCTCAGTTTGAATTGATGAAAGCTGACTTTGAATTGACCAACCATGGTTTGACTTCAAAATCCAGGGTCAGTTCGAACCCAGTAATTCAAATTGACCCAGTGTGGCCACGTGAATTCGAACTCACCGAGTTCGAACTGACAAGGATTGACTTCCCTCCCAGGGTGCCATGCACCCTGTGAGGAAGACCAGCCCTTCAGCACCTGGGCCCAGCAGCCCCAAAGGTGCCAACCCCCCCCAGGCCGATCAGGCTGCAGAGGCAATGTAGTAACTGTCCCCTAGCTGGGGACAGGGACCCCAGCCCCCCTCTTGCCCAGCTGGCTTTGTGTTGGGAAGGCAGCCCCACATGCAGCTCCTCCTCAGCTGGCCATGCATGGGGAAGGCATCCCCGTGCGTGGCTGCCTTCCCCACACATGGCCAGCCATGGAGAAGCCATGCACGGTGGTGCTTTCCCCATGCGGCTTTCTGGGCAGGAGCCACGTGAGGGGGTGTCTTCCCCATGGTGGGGGCTCCTGTAGTGCACCAGGATACCTTCTACCCTGCACCCGCTGTGCTCTCAGCGCATGGTCAATGGATTTCCCCAGCCTGGCGCTGACAGTGCAGCCGGAGTGGGGGACAAGGGATTTCCCCAGCCTGCTCTGACAGCACAGCCAGGGTGGAAGAAAAATTATTCCCCCTGCCATGCTGATAGCATGGGGCGGGGGCATCCCTTCTCTCCTGCCCCCACTGTGCTGTGTGGGTAGGTGGGGGTCCCCTGGCCCCAGGGAGCCCTAGGAGGAGAAATCATCCCCTGCCAGGCTCCTTCCTTCTGAGCTTGGTAAGGGGGAAAACATCCCCTGCCCAGTTCTAGCCACACAGCAGCTAGAGCTAGGCAGGAGTTGCTTTTCCATGTGCCAGGCTCACTGTGCTGGAGCCCAGCAGGGGATTGGGTAGGGGCATTGCCTTCCAGGGTGCCATGTAGCTACATCTCCCATGGTGCCCCTCCTCCAATTCAAATTACCAAGTCCAGTTCATGGATATGCTAATTCAAATTGCAGTTTCTTGTGTGGCCATGTCAATTTGAATGGATTGAATTTGAACTAATAATTATTAATCTGAATTGACCAGTTCGAATTCAGTAATTTGAATTGACCCTCTAAGTGTAGACATAGCCTTCATCAAATAAGAAAGGAAAGAATTCAATAGATGCCCAGCAGAGCTTTCGTTAAAATAAAGAAGTTACAAGCCCCAGCATCAGTTCATCCACATAAGCAACAAACTTACGAGTGGACAATCAAATTCACAGTCAGAACCTCAGTCCCACAGCTTGCATCCCACAGACAGGCTGGCAGCTGTTTTAAACTAAAAATAATGTATGAGGACAGCCTGGCCATTCCAGAGCTCAGCTTCTGGATTTTTCCAACTCTCCTGAATTCAGGTCCTGGACCTCCAGCCACATTTTTTTATAAGTCCCATTCTCTTCAGAGCAAAAATGTATTCAGATAATTTCCTCCAGCAGTATGAGAGCAAATGGAGAAAACCCATAAAAGGTTTCCCATTTACTCCCATTATAGACTTAACATATGATGAGAACAAAGGGAGAGAGAGAATTGCAGAGGCTGTGGGCATCCCCTACAAGGAGTAAGTTGGTTGATCGAAAGCAGGGTGAGACCATTATGCTTGTGGTTTAGTTACTGGTTCCAGTGCCATACAACACAGAATTAAAAGCCCAAGGGTTACAAGTCTGACGATGAATAATCCTTTTATGATGGAAGGAGGGGGACAAAGGTAGAGGAGAATAAGCAACGATGAGATTGAACCTGATGGAAAATGGAACCAAGCCTGAGCTTAAATGAGAAACCATCAACAGTGGTGGGCTGGAAGGGACGTAAAAATGAAGTGACAAGGTAGATGGGGGTGAGAAATGGTGGGTAATGTTGAAGCAGACCAGGTGGTGGTCAGAGAGAATGAACTTGATAATGGAGAAAAAAGTGGGTGGTGATGGACTGGTAAGACACTAGACGTGAGGAATATCTTAAAGTATGAACTTCCACAGGCAGAGCACAGTGAAATCGGTAGACAGTAACTTGGATTAATATACAGATACCATTTTCCCCAGTTCTCATGCAGAGTTAAAAAGGTGACCCCTAGATATCACATTCTGAGTATGTTTTTCACCACTTTCTCACAAAATTCTTTTGTTTTGAGCCCATAAATGATTGGGTTCAGTGTGGGGGGCACTAGGATATAGATGTTGGCCAGGAGGATGTGAAAATGGGCAGCAATGTCCTGACCAACCTTCTGTGTCAGGGCAGAGAAGAGGCTTGGCATATAAGACATCAGCATCACACAAATGTGGGCTGTGCAGGTGTTGAGGGCTTTTTGGTGGGCTTTCCTGGAGGAGATCCTAAGGACAGCCTTGATGATCAGCCCATATGACAGGCAAATGAGGGTCAGGTCTACCTCAATGAAGAGAGATTTTATTACCAAGCTATAGACCTGACTACGTGACATGTCTGCACAAATCACATTCACCAAAACGGTGTGACTGCAAAA
>VOCP01058287.1:0-21140 GCA_007922195.1 Podocnemis expansa | reverse complement strand
TGTGTGTGTGTGTGTGTGTGTGTGTGTGTGTGTGTGTGTGTGTGTGTTTGTAGAGCATCTAGAACAGTGCAGTGCTGATCTGTGACCAGGGATTCTGCACTATAAAAAACAATGATATTCTGATGATTCACATGCCTATATCTGACACTACTCTAGTTTCACTACTTTTCCATGGTGATCCTCCATTTGTACACACCCAAGAATATTTTGCTTTTTTTTTTTAATAAATATCCCTTTACTGTGTGCTCGTATTTACTATCTATTACACCTAGGTCTTTCTCAGACTTTTTAATACTGTACATTTATCTAGTCTGCAGCGCACTGGATTATGCGATTCTCTCCATTGTAATCAATCACTTTTCTGTGTCACTGTCTTTGAAAACTAAAAGCTAGCAGCCTATTATTCTCTCAAATTCTCCAATACCAAGTAACACATGCATCAATGTCTGCCCGTATATAGTTATGTGTGGTGTTTTATTTGTTATTTTTATGTGTGATACAGTATTTGTTGCTCAAGGTCATGATCAAACTGACTGCTTGTCCACAAATGCAAAAAAAACTGGAAGAAGCCAGTTTCTTTGATAACTACAGATTTCTTATTCTGGGTTTTCAGCCACTTATTTGAGAGCAGCAACTGCAGTTCCTCAGAAAATCTATCTTAGATAGTAAATGGAAAAAATCATCTCATTAACACATTATATGCATAAATGAGCTTAGTACTCCATTTTATCTATAGTCCTTACTATATTGCTGCCAGGTTGTATCTTTCATCTATCAAAGAAATGTTTTCTTAAATATAATTGTGTGTAATATACACAAAACATAACCTGGATTTTGAACTAACAACTGTTTTATACCAGTATAGTTTCACTTATTTTGTTGTTGTTCTCCTGAGAATAGCTAGTACAAGTAAAAGGAGGACCAGACCCCATATATCCTACAGCTGACCAAATTATATGTTGTCAATAAATTGTGCTAAGAATTTAACCCTTTTTATTTATTTTTTTTCTGTTAGGAAGTCATTAGTGAACTGACCCTAAAAATTCTCCTTATTTATTGCTTACACAAAATTTTTCATGTAAATAGTTTTATTTATTTAGCAAAATGCTTGTACGATAAATAAATTTGTTAGTCTTTAAAAGTGCCACCAGACTCCTTGTTTGTTTTGCTGAACCAGATTAACATGGCTACCTCTTTAGAACAGATCTTTTCCCATTCACTTTGTATGTAATTACTACCTTCTCTCACTGCCCATGGGGGGCATAAATTTTTCAAGGCAACGGTACAAGTATTTATTAAAATTAGATATAAATTACAGCTGTTGGGTGAGCAGTAACTCTAATTTATCTCAGTAACATGACAGTCAGGTGTTTTCTGTAAGGAATAATTCAGAAATGTTTTCATACATAATCACCAGTGTAAATACCCTGCTGGGAGGCGAGTGTCATTGTGTTCGATAGATAATAAAGAATTGCACTTTTCATATTCCAAGTGATTTGCAGACGGTGTTCAATTCTGCAAGATGTTGAGCATCTCCTGACAAGCTATGCATGTCCAGTCAACTCCACTGACTTCAGAAGCTACTATGCTAATGTCTAAGAAATGCACACAGTAACTATTGACAAAAGATGGGTTTATAGTGGGAGAACACAGCACATGCTGCTTGTTTCTAATAAAGATAAATAGGCTAAAAGGCTACATACTAGTCATGAACTTTGGAATTCCAGTGATGGTTATGACAGATTTTGTGAATGTTGGTTCTCCTTCTGGGGATATCAGTGAAGCTGTACCTCAGTTTCTCTTACTGTTATATAGAGATGCTAATGTGTAAAGTACTGTGATCTTCAATTATATAACAGGCCCAGGGTTTGCATGTCCTTAGGAGCATTGTACACTCTTGATTTCTATTTATCTTTTCCCTACTCATAAAAACAAAACAGAAGGACAAACAAGGAGTCCTGTGGCCGTTAAAGACTAACAAATTTATTTATTGCTTGACCTTTCACAGGAGAAAATCCCACTTCATCTGATGATTTGGGATTTTCTCCAATGAAAGCTCATGTGATAAATAATTGCTAGTCTTTAAGTGCCACAAGACTCCTTGCTTCTTTTGCTCAACTAGACTAACATGGCTGCCCCTTTGGAACATAACCCCAAAAGTAAATCTTGCAAATAAGGCGGGAAGTAAATACAAAACCACTGTGAGTGTGGCCACAAAAACAGAGATAGAAAGCTATAAATTTCAACTATAGACTTAAGTAAAAAAATAAAGAGAGATTGCTCTTAATTTTGGGGGGTAGGTAAGTTTAGTGAGTTGAGAAACAGTACTTTAAACACAACACAAGCAATCTGTTCTAAATTATATTCACTTACCTTACTTACACCTCAATAAATATTTACTACTTTTTGTTAACTAATCAGGCAGAAGTTTCTATTACTTGATTTAAAAAAAAATCTTCCATTGCATTCCCAGTTATGAAAATTTGATCTCTCTTCTTGCCTAACTCTTCCTGGTGGAGGACAGGGGAGGAAACCAGCATTTTTTTTTTTCAGAAACACACACCAAATCATTATGCTTACAGAATAACTAAAGAGAAATAACAAACTCAGAGTAGAGGGTCTGCACAGGCTCTCTGCACTAAGGAGGCCTTATATAAACTTTTGAAGTGAATCTGTCAAGTTAACATAAAACCTAAACCAGCTGCTCTGTGCAATGGTTACCTCCAGAGGTAGGCTCAGGTGAAATATTCAATTTTCCTCCATCGTATTATATAACCACCTACAAGAAAGGCATAGGTGAACAATCGATTCTGTAAAGGGTTACATACCCTTATATCACATATGACCTGTTTTACCCAGGACCGTATCCTGTCACCTCTCATTCTAGCAGAACTATGCTTATCACTATAAAAATTGTAACTTTGCCCCAAAATCCTTGCGTCTTGTTCTTCCTTCATGTATTCAAGAAATCCACCAGTTCCAATAACAAGCGTGTCTCTGATGCTAGAGGTCAAAGAGAAGAAGTAGACCTTGAACCTCAAGAGGAAGGTAAGTAGAACATAGACCCTGGCATGGGCTGCAACAGTACCTATCACAGTTTAAGGGTAACTGCAAGTGTATTACCCATTTTGTGGTCCACTCCAGAACCTGTCTCCAGCTAAGGATCTTTGACCAGCTCCCTTCTGAGCCAGGAGCTGATACAGTTGCAGAGCTCCCCGCCCTAAACTATGATATCCCCAGCAAGTCAGTCTCTCGAATGGATTACTCTGTTCATAGCCTTCAGAGAGAAAGCACTGCACCAGTTTATTGCTAGTAGTTACAGGTTACACACAGTTCCTTTTAAGCAAATACGTTTATTCTGTTGGCAAATGCATTGAGGAGAAAGAAAAGAGACAGAGTTATCAATATACACAACATACCAAGAATCACCTACCAGTCCTACAGAGACCTAGTTGGCCAAGGTCATTTCAATCCTTCTGCAATGGTTGGGGTGTTGGGGTGCTGTTTGAACAGAAAGTCCTGCCTATTTATTGGATCAGAAAGAAGGTGCTGAGTCAATTTAAACCCAGAGTTTTTAAAAAGCCCCCCCCCTTTTCTTTTTGGTCTGTTGGTCTCTGATAAGCCTAGTTTAAACCAGTATATATCATGTCAATTTCCCTAGAGGATGGCACCTCCCTGGCAGTGTCTACAGCCTTAAGTGATTCACCTTGGTTTGGTTCCTGGTTGTGGCAACCCTTCCCCCACATTCCTGGGAACTGCATTTAATCTTTGGACCACAGTAATATGTAAACTTCATATAGTATGGTCTACTAAGATACCACATGGGATAGCAATAGCTGCCACACTTCTACTGAGATTAAAGTGGGTTGGAATTTTTTTGTAGATTGTTTTTGTCAGAAAATATCTGTTCAGCAAAGTGAAATGCTTTGTATAAATATGTTAATTTCAACAAGATTTTGTTTAGAAAAAAGCAAACTTAGTGTTCAGATAAGATTTAAACCAGTTGTTCCCACTGTGGCCCAGGGACGAAAAGCAGACCACTGGGGCTTTCAAAGTGGGTCATGGCTCCCATCCTGCTGACTGCAGCTGGGAACGGCCTATGGATTCAAGCAAGGTGTGTTTCTGTGTGGCTAAAAGACTGAGGCAGCCTCTTTGCTCAAAAAACCAAAAACAAAACAAAAAAACCCCATGGAGTCATGTCATTCCCTTTGACAAGCTACAGCAGAGACCCAAGAGGTCTACCTGGGACTATGGTGTCCATGCTGGAGTCAGAGGGAGGGGAGCACTAATCTCCTATCACCTGGCTGCAGAAGAGACCCAGGTGGCGTGCACAGGGATACAGAGCATGTTCAATTTTCCATCTCCAGACAGAGAGATGAGAGATCAGAGAGGAGGAAGCCTCTCTCTGGCACAAATGGGGGGCCTGCTAGGAGCAGCTGGTGGACCCTTAGGGTTGTAAAAGTTATATCTGTGGCCCTCAAGATTGAAAAGGTTGGGAACCACTGGTTTAAACATTCATTTTGGGAATATGAAAGAATGTCTCGTTTTTATTATACTGTAGAATGTAAAGTCAAAATCAGAACAAAATGTTTTGATTTGATCAAAATATATTTTTAATTCCCTCCCCACTCCTTTTCTCAAAATTTATTTGTTTGTGGGAAATTTCAGAGTTTCTTATTTTTTTCCCTTTTGGAATGGAAAAAATTTGAAATATTTACCAGTGGACAAATTGTAGACTCCGAAACAAGTCAAAACATACAAGTTTCGTGAAAGTAAAACATGATATGGTTCAGAAACGGAACTGGAAGCAGAGGCCCACCAAAGTTGTACCCTGCAAGCTATATGGGGGTGAATGACCAGATATTCCACATAATCATAGGAAGGCGCCCTTGAGACCTTGTCCACAGTGCACAGGGTAGTTTTTGTATGTTCTGTGAAGGTTCCTGGGTTTATGCTGAGCCTGCCCAATAGAAAGTCATCAGCTACACTGCACACTCTGTGAGCAGAGAAGAGAAAACAGGATTGTGAGAAGGACATTCTTTTTTCAGAAACCCCCCATGGAAGGAGTTTATGGGACCTCAGATGATCCTTAACCCCATGCTCAGAACAGCGGTCAACAACACTTCAGCAGCTCTCCATAAAAGTGCTGAATACTAGGGAAGGCTCCATCCCTTCACAATCCTTTTGCATTTCCTGCATAAAACCTGCTTGTTCAGGCTTTCTGTGGGGAAAAGCAAGATTTGGACCTTACAACTTGCAGTAGATCCTCAAAAAATACAAGCACCTTGGGAATGGAGATTCTTCATAAATCTGAAATGTTCATAACTGAACAAAACATTAACCAATGTAACCTCAACCAATGTCTTCCAACTGAGGCTTGGAGATACAATTGCAAAGGTTGTACCTGGCAGCACTGGCTGGGTTTGCTTGCAGCTCCCTGCTGTATTCCTGTTTCTCACCTTGGGGCTGAACTGAATGGGGTCCTGCCCCTCGTCCTGAGCACTAAAAGTTCCAGCCCTCAGCCATTTCTTCCAAGCAATCACCCTGCTCAGTGCACTGCTTACCACACACCAGAGGCAGCATGTGGCTGGGGTTTGTTGCTAGCTCGTTGCCAGGGCACTTTCCTCCCCTGCCTCTTGCACTCCCAAAGGTGCTGGCAGGATACAGGAGTTCAGCTATGGCCAAGGCTTAGGGCATCACATCAGTGCACAGGCTTTGGCAAAACATGGATATTTAAAGATAACAGGAAATCTGACATTTATAACAGTTTCCATCCTTGGCGGTAGGTTCCATGCCATTATTATAAACATGATGAAAAATTAATTAAGCAAAGCATCCATTATAAAGATTTCCTGATCAACTAAAGGAAATTCTCTTTGTCCTTACTGTCTTACAAAGCCCTATTCAAGGCCTATCTTCATGCCTTAAAGCAAAAAAACAAACAAAAAGTCTGGAAAATAGGAGAGGATTCTAAGAATCCCTGAAGGTGAGTAAACCAGATCAAGGTGGGAGAAGGCTATTCCAAAGCTGAAATCTCTCACTGCGAGCAAACCTTCATCAGCACCTCTGTTCTAAACTGGTGTAAAAGACTGAAGAGCATTATGTTGATATTATTGTGCTACTCAGCATCAACAATCCCAGGTAGTCACATTGAATGCCATTCTTTATTCCAGCTTTCTCCAAAATTTTAAGCTCAGCAGGTTGAAATCTTTGTTT
Organism: Podocnemis expansa; assembly: GCA_007922195.1. Classification (NCBI taxonomy): domain Eukaryota; kingdom Metazoa; phylum Chordata; order Testudines; family Podocnemididae; genus Podocnemis; species Podocnemis expansa. The sequence continues at coordinate 14,924 of VOCP01058287.1, read as the reverse complement.
CCACATACATCATTTTTTGCAGTATATCACTTTATTATTTTGAGTATTGATTCTCTCCTTGTTAGCAAAGTTTCAGTGTATATTATCATATACTATTAGAAATGTCAGCATAGATTTACAGTAAAGATAATTGGCAACTTTTTGCTTCTAACCCAGGACTGCCAGGAAAATAACCATCTTTCTATTTCAAGTATAAATTGTGAAAACAGGATCTGCAACCTAACAAAAATAAAAATGAACACTATCAAAGTAGGGGAAAGAAGGAAAGAAAGCTGTACGTTTTTTGCTCTTTTGTTTATGTTAAAAAGATAAAATGGTGTATTATGGGTAGGGCTGGTAGCAAAGTCTATTGTTCAGGGTTCCCAACACTTTTTATAGTTAAGAATAGCTAAGGAGAATAAGAAGATTTTTTTAAAGTATATTAGGAACAAAAAGAATCTTAAAAATGGTATTGGTCCATTCGCAGTCAAAACTGATAGATTTATCAGTATTTGAATCCTCAAAACTGATGATTTAGTTTTGAAATGACCGTTAACTAATGTGGTTGAAGTGACGTGTTTTGTTTGATCAGTAATGATTTTTTCTCCTCAAATTTTTAATTTAGTCAGAAATTTCATTTTCAGTTGAATTTGGCTTTTGTTGTTCTTCAGAATTTCAGAGAACAGAGAAGCTCATTACACAGCACTAGTAACAAGTGACACCCAGGCACCCCTATATAGCATTATATTAGAAGACAATTACGAGAATGGTCAGAAACCAGGAAAATGTGTGAACACTTTCCTCCTTTTTTCCATGAAAAGGAGCCAGTACTAGTGTTAAGGTGACAGTGTCACCACACACAGCCCACTACCATTTGTGTCTGTGTGATATTGCCATGATTAGAGAAGACCTTTCACTCTGTATATGAACAAACTACTGGAAATGCATTTTCCCCCTCCTCTTTAGATCAAATTATCATGAAAATATTCACCTCTAGGGCATGCTGCAAAGCCTGCTTGGTTTTGCAGATGCTTACGTAAGTAATTAGTAATGCAGTGAACACCAGCAGAACAGAGAAATCTCATGAAAAAGCCTTTAGTGCTGGCAGCAGGCAGTCAAATTCCATTTGTTGGGGGGTGGGGGTGGGGAGGGATGCTAAGTGCTGTTCCTTCTAGCCTCATTACCTTCCACTTCATCTGTTTTCATTATAAAGAAACACACAGAGGGACACAGTCAAACCTCAGTGAAGACAGTGGCTGTGGTTTCTATTGAAATCAAAGGACTTTAGATCAGCTTTGGGTGGGGGACTAAGACTTCACTTCCTGGGAATGAGACAAAGCAGGGTGTATTTTTTATATATATTATTCACTAAATAAGAAAAAGTCCAATAGTTACTTTTTTCTATTAATAGCACAAAATCACTGCAGATAGCACAGCTATTTACAACTCCACTCATCCCACGCAATTTTGGTCTAGACTAGTGGTTCTCAACCACTGTGTTAGGACACATTACTGCGTTACCACACAGTGCTAAATGTGCCACTGAGAGCTGGGGAGATGGTGGGATTTGGCCTTGCAGGGGTGGGGTGATTTTGGGGTCTCCACATGCCACCAAGTGTATCACAACCCACAAAAGGTTGAGAACCACTGGTTCAGACGGCAGAACCTGAGTCAGAGCCACAACCAATTTTCTCTGATTTTCCCACCCTAGCTGAATTGAACACCAGAAAACCTTTTTAATCTGCTTCAATATTGGCTGACCGTGCTCTCCTGCTTACTTCTCAAATACAAGTTCAGCTGATTCTTTCACATAGTAAGACCTTTGTGGCAGGACCCAGGGCATTTAGCAATCCAATATAAAATGATCTGACTGTGATCAGAGGTCACCTACATATTCATGCTGTCATACCCTTTGTGATTCTTCCACTGTATTAACTATTACTTCAAGTTCATGATAAGTCATAATCACAAGGTAGCTTGAATTCATATTCCATAATCAAATAAAGCTGAGTAAAAAGAAGTTGTCTTAATGATTTCTCAGTTTCATGGGGATTTTTTTTATTGAAAAGTTTTTAGGATTTCTGGCAAAATAGCAGCTTCCTCAAGGTTAATTATTTTACATGTTTAGGCATATTTCATTATAATTACGGAAAGGAAACATGACTGTCACAGATAATTATTTCATTAAGATATCTAGTTAATTGACCCTTTGCTTCCTCTACTGCAGGAGATTATGCAATGTCATTAATATTTCTTTAAGCTCTGAGTATAGATGTTTTGAGCCAGTCAACACCACTGCGTAAGAGGGCTCTGGGATACAGTGTGGAGAGCTGTTCAAGTCCCCTTTCCCCAAGCAGGAACATATAGAAGTGCTGTAACAGACAGAAGAAGAAAACGGGAAGAAGTGACAATAAACAGATGTCCAACTTTGCTTACAGCAATCCAAAAATGAATTAGTAAAAGATATTAATATGCAACATGTTCTTCTGTTTCCCCATCTTCATTTTCAAGATACATCCACATTTTTGTGACTTCCTTGAAAACACCAGAACAGAGGACTTTCATAATTTAGTGGAAAATGCAAAGTGTTATTTGTCTATAATTGGTCCAGTGACTGTGCCTTGCATATGTACCTAATGAATCCAGCCTAGCTATGGCATTACTACAACCCTACCACTTTGTTAGCCAAACACATGATCTAATGCAGTGACTTAAATTTTGCAGGGAAGGGGGAGAAAGAGAGAGAGAGAGTGTGTGTGTTTACAGATCTTACATTATTTTCTGCATTTTTATGTTCACAAAAAAAGTAACAGATACATTGGGAACTACCTTCAGAGGCTGACAGGTACATTATGACTTTATTAAGTTTTTAATAGATCTTTAAATAACATAGACTAACAATCAAACTAATGGATTTCAAACAATCTGTGGAATGCAGTCATCTGTGAAGAAAGACCATATGATATAAAATGAACAGTTCAAACTCATATACAAACTGATGGTATTTGACTGGGAACCTAAGCTCTTGAACTAAAATCACTAGTCATAATTTAGGCATTGCTATCACTCAATTTTGACATGCCTCCTAGTAAAATAGTTAATCACCTTATTTTATTAAAGTTATTGTTTAAAATATTGAAATGATAGCAACAAAAGTAACAACAACAAAATAAAATGTCAGTTTTGTTAATGCCAGACATTTGACAATTAATTATGGTGAAGCCAGGTTATATATCTAGTTCCAAACACATGACACAATTACATTCTAAAAAGTTTAACAACCTTTTTGATGCACACATGGTAACTTAACACTCTCATGGTTTAGGCTATATTTTCAAAAACTATATGTGCCTATAATGGCAAATGAGAAAGCAACCATACAACAACACGCAGAATTAGTCTATGTAAATTCATGTGAAAGTGTGCTTTTTCACACATTTATAGACCAAAATAATAATTTGGTTAAGATAAAGATGCTTTGGAATTTTTCAGAACAAAAATGTGAAGACAGTTATGGAAGAGTATAACTATTATTATTAGATCAAACCCAAACAAACATCCTTTGTGCCTTGTTATTAGGTTGACTAGATTTGCTGCATTAAAAGCAAATGGGTATAAAAAATAAACACAGTACTTTAGGTGCTTCTATGAAAAACTACACCAGAGAAAGAGCAGAAGGCTTACAAGGACCTTTTCTTCCAAAAGGATTTATAGAGTTGATAGCTCTAGGCGCAGACTTAAAATATACTTGATTTTGTATCTTGAGATTACATTGGATTTATAGGAAGGATGGGCCTTATACAATAAGAAGCTGGACAAATAACACTTTTATTTATGGACTAAATGAGAATCTTTATCAAGATTCTGATTGATTTTGTTCACTTACCTTAAATTTCATTCTCTGACTGTCCTCTTACCTCAACCCACCCTCTAACTCAGAACTTCAGTGAAGAATTAACAAGTATTTCACATATCTGAGTTCCAAAGGGGCAGCCGTGTAAGTCTAGTTCAGCAAAAGAAGTAAAAGAAGCAAGGAGTCCTGTGGCACTTAAAGACTAACAGATTTATGCGATAAATAAATCTGCTAGTCTTTAAGTGCCACAAGACCACTTGCCTCTTTTGCTTCTTTCATATATCCAGTGTCTTTTCACAGAGGGTCACTTTTGTGATATTCTGAAGGGAAGACAGTGGTGATCTCTAGGGTTTAGTGATTCTATGTTAAAACTAGAGAAGCAAGTGTAAGTAGGACTGGATAGGATGCTGATTGATGTTTTCATTAACTGCAGTGAAATGACAGTAGTTACTAGACTTCTTATTTCTATCTGCTAATTTTGACTTCAAACAATTACCACTACCAGTATGTGGGTCAGGGAAGCATTAGTGTAACACTAGTGAAAGTAAAGGAAGTGACAATAAAACATTCAGTTATACATGCCTATGAACCGCAGGACCTCTGGACCTTATTCTATTGTGACTTCCTTTATTCCCATTAGTTTTACATTAATCTTCCACTCCCACACCAAATCTGGAGACCAAATGCATGAATATCTTTTTCCTCTGTCAGGTCTCAGAATGTCTGTGTCAAGGCTTTTTCCCCACTCTGGCACTCTGAGTGCAGAAGGTTGGGGCCCGCAACAGGCCAGAAAAGCCACTGGCCTTAAAGCCTGCTCTTAAAACGTCTCCAGGGCCTCCAATTCCTGGCCTTGGAGTGGTATCGCTGCCACCACCCAAATGCAAAAAAACCTCTTGAGACCCAGGAAGGCACACTTGGGAATTCCTCCCTGTGAGGTACTTGCAATCCTCTTTATTCCTCTCTCAGAAAAGTGACTGAACTCCAGCTGCAATATGAGCTGGAACTGGAACAGGGCTCCCTCTAGTAGCTGCCTGTGCAGTCTAAGGCACGTGCCCACAAACTTCTTGCCCCTCCAGGGCACAGAACCAGAATTTACTTAAAAGGTAAACTCTTTAATCAAAAAGAACAGATAATAAACACAGAGTTGCTTCTCTGGGAATTAACTTAGGTAGTTACGGGGGCGAGGGGGGGTTACACGTGCTCAGCACAGAGGAATCCAAAAAACAAGCCAAAAACAAAGAAAATACCCTGACCGCGTCTAAATAAACATTCCCTGTTCTACTCACGCCTGGTCAGTACCAAACTTAACTTATCTCTGGTAAGGATGTTGCTGGATTCTTCCTCAGGCCCCTCTGGCCTCCTCCTGATCCTTCCAGGAGCTCTGCTGCATCCAAACAGGCCCAGGCCACGCTGCTGTTACAATTCAAAAGCCTGCACTTCATTCCTATTGGCTGTCCTGGGACTGACTAACCAGAGTGTTAATCCCTTCCTCCCCAAGGGTTATTACATGCCCCCCAAATCACAGACGGTGCTGGAAAGCCTGGTGTAGGCTGGACCCACACTGGCTGTGATTTCCTCCTGGGAGTAGGGAAGACCAGGGTTAATACAGTACAATGTACACATACAAAATTCACTACAGGTCACATGATCTCAGCTGGACTCCACTGTCGGTCTGGGCCCGCTCCATCCCAACTGCTTCATCTGAGGTGTCCCTCTTCCCGGTTGAGGGGTGCGCCCAGGCCGCTGTCTGTATAGACCCTTCTTTCTGGTCCATCACAGACCTGGCCAACTTGGACATTCTTATCCTCGCCCTCATTAACCTCAGGGGGCAATGTCTCTTTATATGGCCTTGCTCCTGGCACCAGAAACATCTCCTTTGTTTCCTCCAGGCCACAGGTGTCTCTGGCTCAGTCCCAACCCTGGGACTTGCCCTGTCTTTCTGGGCCTGGCACTCTCTCCTGAAGTGCTCTCTGGCCCCACAAGTCCAGCAACCCCCTTCCTATGCTGTTACCTTCACAGGAGTGGTTTTCAGGGGTTCTCCCCACAAGTCTTTGGTCATGTTCATCCCAGCATGACCACTAGGATGGTCTTGGGCTAAGCACCAGAGCTTTCCCCTGCACTTAGTTGGAACTACCCACTGTCTCTGAGGATGCCAATCCTCCTTGTGACCACCTGAGAGAGTGTCTTTGTGAAAAAGTCCTCTTTTCATACCAAACCCAGACCTATTTGAAGAGCTGATAGGTGATGGGCCACTCCGTGCCAACCTCCAAGTTCCCTTGAGCCTCTTGTTTGCTTCCTGCTTGGCTTGGAACTGCTCCCTTGATGCTGGGGACCTCAGTTCCTCCCTGGGTTGTGGACTCAGGCTCAGTCTCTCTGGAAGAGATGCAGATGATGTGGGTGCCTCTCCTGGTTGTGAAACACACTCTGCTGGTGCATGGGGTTGTGTTGCAGACTCCAGGACAGCCTTTCGTTAAGGGCTACCCGCTGCTGCAAGTGCAGGTCTGGTGGCACCCACCAATGCTGGCTTCCGTGACTCTGAGGGAGTTACAGGCACTGGGTCTGGTTCTCGTTCCAGCTGGGTATCGGGGACTGCCTCTACTGCTGCTGTTGTAGATGCTGGGTTAGGGTCTGCATCTGCCACCTCTGTTTGGGTCTCTGGTCCTCTATCATCTGGGAACACAGACTGGACCCTGGTAGAAGGCTCAGTAACAGGGTTAGCTTGGGAGACCTGCTTACCCTGGCTACAGGTGATGGTTCCCACCCTTTTGGCTAGCCTCACATGGTTTGCTAAGTCCTCTCCCACCAGCATGGGAATGGGATAATCATCATACACTGCAAAAGTCCAGATCCCTGACCAGCCTCTGTACTGCACGGGCAACTCTGCAGTAGGCAGATCAAAACAGTTTGCCTTGAAGGGTTGCACAGTTACTTGAGCTTTTACGTTGATGGTTTTGGGGTCCACTAAGGACTGGTGGATAGCTGACACTTGTGCTCCAGTGTCTCTCCACACAACAACTTCCTTCCCGCCCACACTCACAATCTCCCTTTGCTCTGGAGGTATCTGTGAGGCATCTGGGCCTGCAGGCACATGGTGTGACCCCACTGCAAGGAACTGCACTCTGTTTGTGCTCTTGGGGCAGTTCGCCTTCACATGCCCCAGCTCGTTACATTTAAAACACCACTCAGCTGCCTGGTCACTGGAGTGAGATTTGTTGCTGGAGAATGGGGTTGTGGGGTGAGAAGGTGCCTGAGGCTTCTCTTGTGGTGCAGTGGGCTCCTCCCTGTGACGTCGGCCCTTCGGTTGTCCCTGGTGTCGATATGCCATCTCTGGACACCTCTCCTGGGACCCCCACAAACTGCTACCAGTTCGGGTCCTCTCTGTCACTTCCACCCATCTGGCTCCAATCTCTCCCACCTCTGATATAGATTTGGGCTTCCCATCCAGGATATATCTTTGTATTTCTTCAGGAACACCCTCTAGGAACTGTTCCAGTCTTATTAGGAGAGAGAGCTCCTCCACAGTTTTAGCTTGTGCCCCTGATACCCAGGCATTCCAATTTTTATCAATTTGGTAGACATGTTGGGTGAATGCCATGCCTGGCTTCCACCTCAGGGCTCTGAACTGGTGACAGGCATGTTCAGGAGTCAGCCCCATCCTCATTCTGGCCCTTTGTTTAAAGAGTTCATAATTGTTCATGGTTTCTCTAGGCATTTCAGCTGCCACTTCTGCTAAGGGCCCACTGAGCTGTGGCCTCAACTCCACCATGTAGTGGTCTGGGGAGATGCTGTACCCAAGGCACGCCCTCTCAAAATTTTCTAGGAAGGCCTCTGCATCATCTCCTACCTGGTACACTGGGTATTTCTTGGGTTGGAGAGCATAAGGTGGGATAGGAATGGCAGTAGAAGAAGCTGTGGTAGCTGCAGCACCCAGTTTCTCAGCTTTCTCCAGCTCAAAGCACCACTGCTTTTTCTTCTCCTCTGCTTCTGTGCACCTCATCTGTAGGAAGAACTCCATCTCACTCTTAGTTAGAGATCTTCCTGTCTTAAAGACATCCTCCCAGCTTGGCCCTCGTTGTATGGAAGGGACATAGCTGCTCCTATCCACTCCTGCCTCCACAGGCTCATTATACACTTCCTCGTCCCCACTCCACATGTCTGCCTTGGAGTTGGACTTCTGGGACTGATCTGGGGCTGGTGTCTCCATGGCTCCTCTGCCCCACCGCAACCGCATTCACTGGGCTGCTTCCCTGCCCTACTCTGGCCTATCCCCTTGCCACGAAAGCTAGAAAAAAAAAATAAACTGCTTGTTTTGGACTCCCTGGCTTTGCCAGTTAAACCCCCTGCGTGCCTTTTTCCCAGGCAGCAAAAGAAAAAAGAAAAAGAAAACCCAAAAAGCAAGACCAGGAAGGTGAAGAAAAAAAAATTCTCCCAAAATGTCCACTACTCCACAGGAGGAAAAAAAAAACAAAAAACAAAATATGAAAACAATTTGTCCTTTAAAAAATCCTGAGGTTTGTGCTTCTGGTTCCAAAAAATCCACACCGCTATGCCACCATGTCAAGGCTTTTTCCCCACTCTGGCACTCTGAGTGCAGAAGGTCGGGGCCCGCAACAGGCCAGAAAAGCCACTGGCCTTAAAGCCTGCTCTTAAAAAGTCTCCAGGGCCTCCAATTCCTGGCCTTGGAGTGGTATCACTGCCACCACCCAAATGCAAAAAAACCTCTTGAGACCCAGGAAGGCGCACTTGGGAATTCCTCCCTGTGAGGTACTTGCAATCCTCTTTATTCCTCTCTCAGAAAAGTGACTGAACTCCAGCTGCAATATGAGCTGGAAGTGGAACAGGGCTCCCTCTAGTAGCTGCCTGTACAGTCTAAGGCACATGCCCACAAACCTCTTTCCTTACCAGGAACAGAACCAGAACTTATTCAAAGGTAAAATCTTTAATCAAAAAGAACAGATAATAAACACAGAGAGGTACTTCTCTGGGAATTAACTTAGGTAGTTACGGGGCGGGGGGGGGGGGAGTTACATGTGCTCAGCACAGAGGAATCCAAAAAACAAGCCAAAAACAAAGAAAATACCCTGACCGCGTCTAAATAAACATTCCCTGTTCTACTCACGCCTGGTCAGTACCAAACTTATCTCTGGTAAGGATGTTGCTGGATTCTTCCTCAGGCCCCTCTGGCCTCCTCCTGATCCTTCCAGGAGCTCTGCTGCATCCAAACAGGCCCAGGCCACACTGCTGTTACAATTCAAAAGCCTGCACTTCATTCCTATTGGCTGTCCTGGGACTGACTAACTAGAGTGTTAACCCCTTCCTCCCCAAGGGTTATTACAGTCTGGTTGAACATTTGGGCAAGGTCATATACACCCAGATGATAGAACAGTGAAGACATACACATACATGTTCAAATTCTCTTCTCTGAGAGCTCAAACTACAAGGCACACAGCAGCCATTTCTCTCCTCACACTGAGTGCTTCTTTGACAAAGCAGGGAAGAGATGGGCCAGAGGCTATGCAGGCTTTCTGTAAGAGTTTGCAGGTAAACCATGGCTAGTCAGCTGTGCTCAAATAATCATCTCTTCTTCCTTCACTTCCACACACAAGCCAGCTATATCCTCATGCACTCCTCAGTGGTTAATATGTAAGAACATGTGACTATTAGTTAGCAGTACTTGAAAAAGAAAGAGACACTTCCTCTCATCAGGCTAGGAAAAAAAAAATGCCCCCACTGAATTACCACAGGTGTGGGGAAAATGATCACAATGGATGTTAAAGTAAAGGCTCACCAGAACTAAAGGAGCTGGGAATCCTCTCCTCCATCCCACTACTATCACATATAACTTCAGAAGGCTTGAATGTAGGTATCCCGCAAGGCAAGCTTACAGACGTGTAAGGGAGACAGTTAACTTTTCTGTTCCTAAACAAAGACTTAATTTATACCCTGACTAGATAGGTCAAAACAAAAAAATCTAAAACAGACAATTACACCTCTCCCCACATGTTTTTGGTAGCAAGTCATATAATAGAAATGAATAGCAGATAAATAGCTGATAAGAGAATAGGATTACTATCATATATTCTGACTAGTGAGCAGCAACACACATGGTTACAGGAGAAAGAAATTTTGTAGAGTGTAATTGTATGGCATTTATAGTCTGTCATGAGAATCACATTACCTATAAATGGAGAAACTATTGATTTTGTAAAGGAGATGGATAGCTGCATTATATTTGGAAGAGAAATAATCCTGCTATTAAAAGCATCTCCCACTACTCCAAATTGTTTTGCAAGCTGAGCTCTATATCAATTCTAACAATATTTTGTTACAAGAAATCTGACTACCACTCAGCAGGTTATGTGTTTAAAAGACAGATATTTGCATAATATGGTATCAAGAAGGCATTGCACTGACCCTAGACAGCCACTGATTTTAACTAAAAATAAATGGATGCTTCCAGATATCTTCAGCGTATTTCTGTATTAAAAATGTAGTGGAAAAAAACCAAAACTATGTGAGTTAAAAATACCCAAATTCATTTTATCATACATACAATTAGCTTGCTTTTTCTAGTGTCCCAGAAGGAAAAACAAAACGCTGGAAAGAAGTATAATATGCTTACACAACAGTGGCTGCCGATGTCTAGGAAGCTGTGTTACGTAAAAAGTGTGTGTGAACCACTGATCTATTTAAGTCCTTAGTTGGTACTGTAGTATTAATTAAAAGGAAACCATTATAGATGCTAGATCTGTAAAATGAACATGCTATTTACAGATACTTTCCACTTGGCAAATATGCAAACATGCTCTCATGCCACTGTCCTTCCACAATTACCATTCTCTCTCTCTCTCTCTCTCTCTCTCTCTCTCTCTCTCTCACACACACACACACACACACACACACACACACACACACACACACAGTGGGAGGATGACTTCTCCATTGACTCAATCTTTGTAGAAAGTATGAGCCACTAAATATGCATATTGGAATTTAAATGAAATCTCATATCTGGGGTAGGCAAAATTTTTGGCTGAGGGCCACATCTGCCTCTAGGTGGGCCTGACAGGAGCAGGGGAACATGTGGGGCTGCTGCTGAGTCAATGTGGTGGAAGAAGGGTAGCTGCTTCACTCTGAGCAGGGTGCTGCCACTGCACGTGGTTGTACACGGCCAGGGCTGGTGAAGGAGCAGCTGCCATGCTCCATACAGGGTGCCACTGGGCCCATGTGGTAAATGATGGGTAGGACCTGGAGGGGGGAGCAGCTGCTGTGCTCCAGCGAAGCCAAGCTGGAGGCCTGATGAAAGGCTCCCGTGGGCCGCATTTGGCCTGCAGGCTGCAGTTTGCCCACCTCTGCTCTATACAGATATATAGCACTACTCAGATGTCGGTATATGATTGCTTTCCATGAGTACAGCTAAACACGGAACATGAAAAACTGATCTTACAAATTAGCAGCAACAAATGATAATCATTTCCCTAAACATTTCGTAATTCACAAAATAGTAATCAAAATTTTATCATTGGGGACATTGTTTAAATGTAATCACCAGGTTCTACATTATAAAAATGGATCTCTCTCTGATGGGTAATAGTAATTCTACAATACACATTAATATATCATCATTTTAAAATTGGAACAGTATGAAGTCAAAGCCTCATTTCCTTCTATTGGAAAAGCTTGCAGAGCTAGTAAGCCTACGGCAGGTTTAACTCCAATCAGCAAAGAATGAAATATATAAAGGTTAATCACATATCTTCCCCTAAGTACTTTTTTCATGGATATGCATAACATTATTTTGCTCCCAAACTGCCAAATTTAACCAAGTTACATCTGCCATAATTAAATCACTGTGCACTGGGCAAGAATTCTGAGGAACAACCACCATAGTTAATGGACTTGTTTTACATTAGAAAGGCATGTGGTGGGAAAGAAAAATCTTTACAGCAGCACCAGACTCCTCTGTTGTGGGAGCAAAAACCTGAAGCCACCAATCCTTTTTACGTTAGAAATAAAAAGAATTGTCAGATAACTTACTTTCTACACTCTTCTAGACAACATTCAAAACTAATGAACTAGAAGTAGAAGGCATTCAGTCTGTCATTCTTGAATTTCATGTGAACTTGGAGTAGGGTTACCATGTTTCAGGTTCCCAAAAAGAGAACTCTGTGAGGTGAAGGGGGCCTGGGGGTGAAGGGAACCTGCAGCGGGGGTACTCACAGAAGGTGGTTGCCAGTGTCACTCCCTATCGTGGTGGCAAAGCAGTCGGAGCAAGCCTAAGATGCAGCAACAGCCACCAGTCTGCATTCCCCTGTGGAACCTCAGGGCTGTGAGAGACAGCCTGGGTGCGCAGCATCTGGCAGTTTTGGCTGCATGGGAATGGACTGCTCAGTAGCTTTTTCAGGGGACAGGCCAATCAGAAAGTAGACCAATACGGGCTCTTTCTGAGCTATAGCATCTACTCTGCAAAAATCTAGTAAAACAATTTCCTGCTATTTGAAAAATCCACTAGACCAGAAGAGGTTAACCCAAAAAGCGGTAATGTCTCAGATAATAAGGAGGTATAGTAACCCTAGGGAGTTTAGAGTGATCAGAAAAGAAACCCCAAAATATGATATCCAAGTTTGCTTCTTATGAAAAGCACCATTTCTTTGGGTGGAGCCAATACCCACTCCATACATGATAGTTTCAAATGCAACTAGGAATTTTTACTACTTAAGAGATCAATGGAACCCAAGCTGCCAGATGCTGAGAACAAAAACATGGGAGCTCCAGAAGGCAGAAACAAACATTCTGATCCACAGGGAGGAATATGCGGAAGGGAAACTTCCCTCTACACATCCAGAGCGTGGGCATGCCAGATCTACTTACCCACTTTCAAATGTTATCAGCTTTTTACAGTATTTATTTATAATGTAAACATGTTTTCCTTCTGGAGAAAAAAATAGAAGTTATCAATTATAAATTTGTATTAATTGGAAAAACATTTGAAAGCTGCTGCCAATCTTTTGGGATCTAATTAAAATCTCATCTCAGCTTGACTTTTTTGATATCACTGGAATACACACAGCACTGTGTATCTGGATGTTTTCAGTGATTGAGCATTGCATCCATCTGAGTCTAAATACGGTCTCTGGTCATATGCTGAAGAGATGTATGCATTTTGTGCCAGAGAAGCACTATACCCAGAGATCGAGTGCTTTTGGAGGATGGTTTCTAAAGACCTGAGGGATTTAGGAACCCAAGTCTGACAAAGGTGTGTGTGAAAATCATTTCCTATGGCATTTTTGTAGTAATTACCAGCTTTGAATATGTAAGATATCATTTCCCTTAAAAAGGGGCTGGCAAGAGGTATTCACTATGATGTATTTGCTGTCTCACTCTTCCCTTGGCAGAGGCTGCAGCACCACAACATTAGGATTTGTTTTCAATTATGAAGTGGAAAAGCTGTTTATTGAGGACTGTGATGGAAGAGCAAGCTATTCTTTAAGGGTATGTCCACACATGCTGTTTAAATCAAAATAATGCTGGTTATTTCGATTTAAAAAATGGTAGGTCCACATGACGTTCCCTTATTTCAAAATGAGGAGCTCCCTTATTATTTTGATATAAAGAAAGTCAAATCAATATAATAAAACCTAGTATTATATCGATATGATGTTTAAATCGAAATTGTTATTTCAAAATAATACCTTGCAACCATGTTATTTCCATTTAACTGTTAAATCGATTTAACACTTTTTGGCCTTCTCCTTCCCAGGTGCTTTCCTTTTTCTATACATTGGGTGGGGGCATGGCCCTTCTAGGGGGCCATGTTGCCACACCTCCCATGGTGCCTCTCTCCTAAATTGAAATAGCAAGTCCTGTCCATGGACATGCTATTTTGATTTGAGTTTCTAATGGGGACCTGTTAATTCGATTTAACGATTTTATATCAAATTTATTAAATTGATATAAGTTAAATTGATTTAACTGTGTAAGTGTGGACATAGCCTAGGAGTATGTGGAGAAAGCAGGACTTCCTAGTCCAGCCCACTTGCTAAGGCTAAGGGGCTCTGTAGGGAACTATATGATGGAATTTGTGAGTCAAAGAACCAGATTGGAGTGAATTGTGCCTATCTGCCACAGGGAGCAGCTTAATTTGTCTTTCTTTTTGGTTTCTGTAGTTGTCATTTGGGATTTTAAGAAATGAAGTAGTGTTATGCTGTAAGAATATTTTATGGATTTATCAGATTTCTGTAAGTTACTCCTGAGGGAATTCTGCACCACTGCACACATGCATAATTTGTGTCCCCTCAGGATTTCACTGCATCTCCCACAGAAAAATGACTTTCTGAAGAAGATAAAAACAGTTGCTACAGGAGAAATTGTGTGCCCCTCCCCAGAAGTCTGTGTGAGTTATTTCTGGCACCCAGAACAGCCAGTGGAGAGGTAAAGCACTGCAGGTAGTAAGACTGGGTTCTGTACCCATCGCTCTTTAGCCATATGAGGCAGGAATCAATGTATGGGGAACTGTTCCCTCGTCTTTCCAGCTCCTATGCATTCACCATACACAAACCCCCTCAGCGAGCCCCACTTTCCTGAATCCAGACCGACATGCAGCTCATCCCTCGGTAACCCTCCTCACACTCAAACCCCCACCTTGATGACACCTGGCCCAGCAAGTCCCATCCCTCCACCCTCAGATCTCCACCCCATCTCCACTGAGTCTTAAACACCCTCTCCTGCCTCCCCTAGAATCCTCTTGCCCTGCGCCCAGAAGTCCACAATGAGCCCCTTTGTATCCAGATTACACAGAGACCCTCCCCTCAGTAAGCTGTCCACACCAAGATTGCCCCATAGAGGTCTCTGTCAGTGCACACCTGGAATATGCCACTCTACTCTCGGATACTGCCAGGCCAAGTCTGCCTACCCACACCTAGTGTACCTAGCACGGGACTGCTAATCCTTGTGAGTTGCTTCACCCGATACACCTAAGGGAATTTAGAGCCAAACAAATAAAAAAAAATCTATACACAATATTTTAAAATTCTGCAAATTTTGTCAAAAAAATAAAAAAGTGGGTGTTCCATCAGGGCAAGGGGGAATACAG
>VOCP01058286.1:0-21141 GCA_007922195.1 Podocnemis expansa | reverse complement strand
TGTGTGTGTGTGTGTGTGTGTGTGTGTGTGTGTGTGTGTGTGTGTGTTTGTAGAGCATCTAGAACAGTGCAGTGCTGATCTGTGACCAGGGATTCTGCACTATAAAAAACAATGATATTCTGATGATTCACATGCCTATATCTGACACTACTCTAGTTTCACTACTTTTCCATGGTGATCCTCCATTTGTACACACCCAAGAATATTTTGCTTTTTTTTTTAATAAATATCCCTTTACTGTGTGCTCGTATTTACTATCTATTACACCTAGGTCTTTCTCAGACTTTTTAATACTGTACATTTATCTAGTCTGCAGCGCACTGGATTATGCGATTCTCTCCATTGTAATCAATCACTTTTCTGTGTCACTGTCTTTGAAAACTAAAAGCTAGCAGCCTATTATTCTCTCAAATTCTCCAATACCAAGTAACACATGCATCAATGTCTGCCCGTATATAGTTATGTGTGGTGTTTTATTTGTTATTTTTATGTGTGATACAGTATTTGTTGCTCAAGGTCATGATCAAACTGACTGCTTGTCCACAAATGCAAAAAAAACTGGAAGAAGCCAGTTTCTTTGATAACTACAGATTTCTTATTCTGGGTTTTCAGCCACTTATTTGAGAGCAGCAACTGCAGTTCCTCAGAAAATCTATCTTAGATAGTAAATGGAAAAAATCATCTCATTAACACATTATATGCATAAATGAGCTTAGTACTCCATTTTATCTATAGTCCTTACTATATTGCTGCCAGGTTGTATCTTTCATCTATCAAAGAAATGTTTTCTTAAATATAATTGTGTGTAATATACACAAAACATAACCTGGATTTTGAACTAACAACTGTTTTATACCAGTATAGTTTCACTTATTTTGTTGTTGTTCTCCTGAGAATAGCTAGTACAAGTAAAAGGAGGACCAGACCCCATATATCCTACAGCTGACCAAATTATATGTTGTCAATAAATTGTGCTAAGAATTTAACCCTTTTTATTTATTTTTTTTCTGTTAGGAAGTCATTAGTGAACTGACCCTAAAAATTCTCCTTATTTATTGCTTACACAAAATTTTTCATGTAAATAGTTTTATTTATTTAGCAAAATGCTTGTACGATAAATAAATTTGTTAGTCTTTAAAAGTGCCACCAGACTCCTTGTTTGTTTTGCTGAACCAGATTAACATGGCTACCTCTTTAGAACAGATCTTTTCCCATTCACTTTGTATGTAATTACTACCTTCTCTCACTGCCCATGGGGGGCATAAATTTTTCAAGGCAACGGTACAAGTATTTATTAAAATTAGATATAAATTACAGCTGTTGGGTGAGCAGTAACTCTAATTTATCTCAGTAACATGACAGTCAGGTGTTTTCTGTAAGGAATAATTCAGAAATGTTTTCATACATAATCACCAGTGTAAATACCCTGCTGGGAGGCGAGTGTCATTGTGTTCGATAGATAATAAAGAATTGCACTTTTCATATTCCAAGTGATTTGCAGACGGTGTTCAATTCTGCAAGATGTTGAGCATCTCCTGACAAGCTATGCATGTCCAGTCAACTCCACTGACTTCAGAAGCTACTATGCTAATGTCTAAGAAATGCACACAGTAACTATTGACAAAAGATGGGTTTATAGTGGGAGAACACAGCACATGCTGCTTGTTTCTAATAAAGATAAATAGGCTAAAAGGCTACATACTAGTCATGAACTTTGGAATTCCAGTGATGGTTATGACAGATTTTGTGAATGTTGGTTCTCCTTCTGGGGATATCAGTGAAGCTGTACCTCAGTTTCTCTTACTGTTATATAGAGATGCTAATGTGTAAAGTACTGTGATCTTCAATTATATAACAGGCCCAGGGTTTGCATGTCCTTAGGAGCATTGTACACTCTTGATTTCTATTTATCTTTTCCCTACTCATAAAAACAAAACAGAAGGACAAACAAGGAGTCCTGTGGCCGTTAAAGACTAACAAATTTATTTATTGCTTGACCTTTCACAGGAGAAAATCCCACTTCATCTGATGATTTGGGATTTTCTCCAATGAAAGCTCATGTGATAAATAATTGCTAGTCTTTAAGTGCCACAAGACTCCTTGCTTCTTTTGCTCAACTAGACTAACATGGCTGCCCCTTTGGAACATAACCCCAAAAGTAAATCTTGCAAATAAGGCGGGAAGTAAATACAAAACCACTGTGAGTGTGGCCACAAAAACAGAGATAGAAAGCTATAAATTTCAACTATAGACTTAAGTAAAAAAATAAAGAGAGATTGCTCTTAATTTTGGGGGGTAGGTAAGTTTAGTGAGTTGAGAAACAGTACTTTAAACACAACACAAGCAATCTGTTCTAAATTATATTCACTTACCTTACTTACACCTCAATAAATATTTACTACTTTTTGTTAACTAATCAGGCAGAAGTTTCTATTACTTGATTTAAAAAAAAATCTTCCATTGCATTCCCAGTTATGAAAATTTGATCTCTCTTCTTGCCTAACTCTTCCTGGTGGAGGACAGGGGAGGAAACCAGCATTTTTTTTTTTCAGAAACACACACCAAATCATTATGCTTACAGAATAACTAAAGAGAAATAACAAACTCAGAGTAGAGGGTCTGCACAGGCTCTCTGCACTAAGGAGGCCTTATATAAACTTTTGAAGTGAATCTGTCAAGTTAACATAAAACCTAAACCAGCTGCTCTGTGCAATGGTTACCTCCAGAGGTAGGCTCAGGTGAAATATTCAATTTTCCTCCATCGTATTATATAACCACCTACAAGAAAGGCATAGGTGAACAATCGATTCTGTAAAGGGTTACATACCCTTATATCACATATGACCTGTTTTACCCAGGACCGTATCCTGTCACCTCTCATTCTAGCAGAACTATGCTTATCACTATAAAAATTGTAACTTTGCCCCAAAATCCTTGCGTCTTGTTCTTCCTTCATGTATTCAAGAAATCCACCAGTTCCAATAACAAGCGTGTCTCTGATGCTAGAGGTCAAAGAGAAGAAGTAGACCTTGAACCTCAAGAGGAAGGTAAGTAGAACATAGACCCTGGCATGGGCTGCAACAGTACCTATCACAGTTTAAGGGTAACTGCAAGTGTATTACCCATTTTGTGGTCCACTCCAGAACCTGTCTCCAGCTAAGGATCTTTGACCAGCTCCCTTCTGAGCCAGGAGCTGATACAGTTGCAGAGCTCCCCGCCCTAAACTATGATATCCCCAGCAAGTCAGTCTCTCGAATGGATTACTCTGTTCATAGCCTTCAGAGAGAAAGCACTGCACCAGTTTATTGCTAGTAGTTACAGGTTACACACAGTTCCTTTTAAGCAAATACGTTTATTCTGTTGGCAAATGCATTGAGGAGAAAGAAAAGAGACAGAGTTATCAATATACACAACATACCAAGAATCACCTACCAGTCCTACAGAGACCTAGTTGGCCAAGGTCATTTCAATCCTTCTGCAATGGTTGGGGTGTTGGGGTGCTGTTTGAACAGAAAGTCCTGCCTATTTATTGGATCAGAAAGAAGGTGCTGAGTCAATTTAAACCCAGAGTTTTTAAAAAGCCCCCCCCCTTTTCTTTTTGGTCTGTTGGTCTCTGATAAGCCTAGTTTAAACCAGTATATATCATGTCAATTTCCCTAGAGGATGGCACCTCCCTGGCAGTGTCTACAGCCTTAAGTGATTCACCTTGGTTTGGTTCCTGGTTGTGGCAACCCTTCCCCCACATTCCTGGGAACTGCATTTAATCTTTGGACCACAGTAATATGTAAACTTCATATAGTATGGTCTACTAAGATACCACATGGGATAGCAATAGCTGCCACACTTCTACTGAGATTAAAGTGGGTTGGAATTTTTTTGTAGATTGTTTTTGTCAGAAAATATCTGTTCAGCAAAGTGAAATGCTTTGTATAAATATGTTAATTTCAACAAGATTTTGTTTAGAAAAAAGCAAACTTAGTGTTCAGATAAGATTTAAACCAGTTGTTCCCACTGTGGCCCAGGGACGAAAAGCAGACCACTGGGGCTTTCAAAGTGGGTCATGGCTCCCATCCTGCTGACTGCAGCTGGGACCGGCCTATGGATTCAAGCAAGGTGTGTTTCTGTGTGGCTAAAAGACTGAGGCAGCCTCTTTGCTCAAAAAACCAAAAACAAAACAAAAAAACCCCATGGAGTCATGTCATTCCCTTTGACAAGCTACAGCAGAGACCCAAGAGGTCTACCTGGGACTATGGTGTCCATGCTGGAGTCAGAGGGAGGGGAGCACTAATCTCCTATCACCTGGCTGCAGAAGAGACCCAGGTGGCGTGCACAGGGATACAGAGCATGTTCAATTTTCCATCTCCAGACAGAGAGATGAGAGATCAGAGAGGAGGAAGCCTCTCTCTGGCACAAATGGGGGGCCTGCTAGGAGCAGCTGGTGGACCCTTAGGGTTGTAAAAGTTATATCTGTGGCCCTCAAGATTGAAAAGGTTGGGAACCACTGGTTTAAACATTCATTTTGGGAATATGAAAGAATGTCTCGTTTTTATTATACTGTAGAATGTAAAGTCAAAATCAGAACAAAATGTTTTGATTTGATCAAAATATATTTTTAATTCCCTCCCCACTCCTTTTCTCAAAATTTATTTGTTTGTGGGAAATTTCAGAGTTTCTTATTTTTTTCCCTTTTGGAATGGAAAAAATTTGAAATATTTACCAGTGGACAAATTGTAGACTCCGAAACAAGTCAAAACATACAAGTTTCGTGAAAGTAAAACATGATATGGTTCAGAAACGGAACTGGAAGCAGAGGCCCACCAAAGTTGTACCCTGCAAGCTATATGGGGGTGAATGACCAGATATTCCACATAATCATAGGAAGGCGCCCTTGAGACCTTGTCCACAGTGCACAGGGTAGTTTTTGTATGTTCTGTGAAGGTTCCTGGGTTTATGCTGAGCCTGCCCAATAGAAAGTCATCAGCTACACTGCACACTCTGTGAGCAGAGAAGAGAAAACAGGATTGTGAGAAGGACATTCTTTTTTCAGAAACCCCCCATGGAAGGAGTTTATGGGACCTCAGATGATCCTTAACCCCATGCTCAGAACAGCGGTCAACAACACTTCAGCAGCTCTCCATAAAAGTGCTGAATACTAGGGAAGGCTCCATCCCTTCACAATCCTTTTGCATTTCCTGCATAAAACCTGCTTGTTCAGGCTTTCTGTGGGGAAAAGCAAGATTTGGACCTTACAACTTGCAGTAGATCCTCAAAAAATACAAGCACCTTGGGAATGGAGATTCTTCATAAATCTGAAATGTTCATAACTGAACAAAACATTAACCAATGTAACCTCAACCAATGTCTTCCAACTGAGGCTTGGAGATACAATTGCAAAGGTTGTACCTGGCAGCACTGGCTGGGTTTGCTTGCAGCTCCCTGCTGTATTCCTGTTTCTCACCTTGGGGCTGAACTGAATGGGGTCCTGCCCCTCGTCCTGAGCACTAAAAGTTCCAGCCCTCAGCCATTTCTTCCAAGCAATCACCCTGCTCAGTGCACTGCTTACCACACACCAGAGGCAGCATGTGGCTGGGGTTTGTTGCTAGCTCGTTGCCAGGGCACTTTCCTCCCCTGCCTCTTGCACTCCCAAAGGTGCTGGCAGGATACAGGAGTTCAGCTATGGCCAAGGCTTAGGGCATCACATCAGTGCACAGGCTTTGGCAAAACATGGATATTTAAAGATAACAGGAAATCTGACATTTATAACAGTTTCCATCCTTGGCGGTAGGTTCCATGCCATTATTATAAACATGATGAAAAATTAATTAAGCAAAGCATCCATTATAAAGATTTCCTGATCAACTAAAGGAAATTCTCTTTGTCCTTACTGTCTTACAAAGCCCTATTCAAGGCCTATCTTCATGCCTTAAAGCAAAAAAACAAACAAAAAGTCTGGAAAATAGGAGAGGATTCTAAGAATCCCTGAAGGTGAGTAAACCAGATCAAGGTGGGAGAAGGCTATTCCAAAGCTGAAATCTCTCACTGCGAGCAAACCTTCATCAGCACCTCTGTTCTAAACTGGTGTAAAAGACTGAAGAGCATTATGTTGATATTATTGTGCTACTCAGCATCAACAATCCCAGGTAGTCACATTGAATGCCATTCTTTATTCCAGCTTTCTCCAAAATTTTAAGCTCAGCAGGTTGAAATCTTTGTTTCCACATACATCATTTTTTGCAGTATATCACTTTATTATTTTGAGTATTGATTCTCTCCTTGTTAGCAAAGTTTCAGTGTATATTATCATATACTATTAGAAATGTCAGCATAGATTTACAGTAAAGATAATTGGCAACTTTTTGCTTCTAACCCAGGACTGCCAGGAAAATAACCATCTTTCTATTTCAAGTATAAATTGTGAAAACAGGATCTGCAACCTAACAAAAATAAAAATGAACACTATCAAAGTAGGGGAAAGAAGGAAAGAAAGCTGTACGTTTTTTGCTCTTTTGTTTATGTTAAAAAGATAAAATGGTGTATTATGGGTAGGGCTGGTAGCAAAGTCTATTGTTCAGGGTTCCCAACACTTTTTATAGTTAAGAATAGCTAAGGAGAATAAGAAGATTTTTTTAAAGTATATTAGGAACAAAAAGAATCTTAAAAATGGTATTGGTCCATTCGCAGTCAAAACTGATAGATTTATCAGTATTTGAATCCTCAAAACTGATGATTTAGTTTTGAAATGACCGTTAACTAATGTGGTTGAAGTGACGTGTTTTGTTTGATCAGTAATGATTTTTTCTCCTCAAATTTTTAATTTAGTCAGAAATTTCATTTTCAGTTGAATTTGGCTTTTGTTGTTCTTCAGAATTTCAGAGAACAGAGAAGCTCATTACACAGCACTAGTAACAAGTGACACCCAGGCACCCCTATATAGCATTATATTAGAAGACAATTACGAGAATGGTCAGAAACCAGGAAAATGTGTGAACACTTTCCTCCTTTTTTCCATGAAAAGGAGCCAGTACTAGTGTTAAGGTGACAGTGTCACCACACACAGCCCACTACCATTTGTGTCTGTGTGATATTGCCATGATTAGAGAAGACCTTTCACTCTGTATATGAACAAACTACTGGAAATGCATTTTCCCCCTCCTCTTTAGATCAAATTATCATGAAAATATTCACCTCTAGGGCATGCTGCAAAGCCTGCTTGGTTTTGCAGATGCTTACGTAAGTAATTAGTAATGCAGTGAACACCAGCAGAACAGAGAAATCTCATGAAAAAGCCTTTAGTGCTGGCAGCAGGCAGTCAAATTCCATTTGTTGGGGGGTGGGGGTGGGGAGGGATGCTAAGTGCTGTTCCTTCTAGCCTCATTACCTTCCACTTCATCTGTTTTCATTATAAAGAAACACACAGAGGGACACAGTCAAACCTCAGTGAAGACAGTGGCTGTGGTTTCTATTGAAATCAAAGGACTTTAGATCAGCTTTGGGTGGGGGACTAAGACTTCACTTCCTGGGAATGAGACAAAGCAGGGTGTATTTTTTATATATATTATTCACTAAATAAGAAAAAGTCCAATAGTTACTTTTTTCTATTAATAGCACAAAATCACTGCAGATAGCACAGCTATTTACAACTCCACTCATCCCACGCAATTTTGGTCTAGACTAGTGGTTCTCAACCACTGTGTTAGGACACATTACTGCGTTACCACACAGTGCTAAATGTGCCACTGAGAGCTGGGGAGATGGTGGGATTTGGCCTTGCAGGGGTGGGGTGATTTTGGGGTCTCCACATGCCACCAAGTGTATCACAACCCACAAAAGGTTGAGAACCACTGGTTCAGACGGCAGAACCTGAGTCAGAGCCACAACCAATTTTCTCTGATTTTCCCACCCTAGCTGAATTGAACACCAGAAAACCTTTTTAATCTGCTTCAATATTGGCTGACCGTGCTCTCCTGCTTACTTCTCAAATACAAGTTCAGCTGATTCTTTCACATAGTAAGACCTTTGTGGCAGGACCCAGGGCATTTAGCAATCCAATATAAAATGATCTGACTGTGATCAGAGGTCACCTACATATTCATGCTGTCATACCCTTTGTGATTCTTCCACTGTATTAACTATTACTTCAAGTTCATGATAAGTCATAATCACAAGGTAGCTTGAATTCATATTCCATAATCAAATAAAGCTGAGTAAAAAGAAGTTGTCTTAATGATTTCTCAGTTTCATGGGGATTTTTTTTATTGAAAAGTTTTTAGGATTTCTGGCAAAATAGCAGCTTCCTCAAGGTTAATTATTTTACATGTTTAGGCATATTTCATTATAATTACGGAAAGGAAACATGACTGTCACAGATAATTATTTCATTAAGATATCTAGTTAATTGACCCTTTGCTTCCTCTACTGCAGGAGATTATGCAATGTCATTAATATTTCTTTAAGCTCTGAGTATAGATGTTTTGAGCCAGTCAACACCACTGCGTAAGAGGGCTCTGGGATACAGTGTGGAGAGCTGTTCAAGTCCCCTTTCCCCAAGCAGGAACATATAGAAGTGCTGTAACAGACAGAAGAAGAAAACGGGAAGAAGTGACAATAAACAGATGTCCAACTTTGCTTACAGCAATCCAAAAATGAATTAGTAAAAGATATTAATATGCAACATGTTCTTCTGTTTCCCCATCTTCATTTTCAAGATACATCCACATTTTTGTGACTTCCTTGAAAACACCAGAACAGAGGACTTTCATAATTTAGTGGAAAATGCAAAGTGTTATTTGTCTATAATTGGTCCAGTGACTGTGCCTTGCATATGTACCTAATGAATCCAGCCTAGCTATGGCATTACTACAACCCTACCACTTTGTTAGCCAAACACATGATCTAATGCAGTGACTTAAATTTTGCAGGGAAGGGGGAGAAAGAGAGAGAGAGAGTGTGTGTGTTTACAGATCTTACATTATTTTCTGCATTTTTATGTTCACAAAAAAAGTAACAGATACATTGGGAACTACCTTCAGAGGCTGACAGGTACATTATGACTTTATTAAGTTTTTAATAGATCTTTAAATAACATAGACTAACAATCAAACTAATGGATTTCAAACAATCTGTGGAATGCAGTCATCTGTGAAGAAAGACCATATGATATAAAATGAACAGTTCAAACTCATATACAAACTGATGGTATTTGACTGGGAACCTAAGCTCTTGAACTAAAATCACTAGTCATAATTTAGGCATTGCTATCACTCAATTTTGACATGCCTCCTAGTAAAATAGTTAATCACCTTATTTTATTAAAGTTATTGTTTAAAATATTGAAATGATAGCAACAAAAGTAACAACAACAAAATAAAATGTCAGTTTTGTTAATGCCAGACATTTGACAATTAATTATGGTGAAGCCAGGTTATATATCTAGTTCCAAACACATGACACAATTACATTCTAAAAAGTTTAACAACCTTTTTGATGCACACATGGTAACTTAACACTCTCATGGTTTAGGCTATATTTTCAAAAACTATATGTGCCTATAATGGCAAATGAGAAAGCAACCATACAACAACACGCAGAATTAGTCTATGTAAATTCATGTGAAAGTGTGCTTTTTCACACATTTATAGACCAAAATAATAATTTGGTTAAGATAAAGATGCTTTGGAATTTTTCAGAACAAAAATGTGAAGACAGTTATGGAAGAGTATAACTATTATTATTAGATCAAACCCAAACAAACATCCTTTGTGCCTTGTTATTAGGTTGACTAGATTTGCTGCATTAAAAGCAAATGGGTATAAAAAATAAACACAGTACTTTAGGTGCTTCTATGAAAAACTACACCAGAGAAAGAGCAGAAGGCTTACAAGGACCTTTTCTTCCAAAAGGATTTATAGAGTTGATAGCTCTAGGCGCAGACTTAAAATATACTTGATTTTGTATCTTGAGATTACATTGGATTTATAGGAAGGATGGGCCTTATACAATAAGAAGCTGGACAAATAACACTTTTATTTATGGACTAAATGAGAATCTTTATCAAGATTCTGATTGATTTTGTTCACTTACCTTAAATTTCATTCTCTGACTGTCCTCTTACCTCAACCCACCCTCTAACTCAGAACTTCAGTGAAGAATTAACAAGTATTTCACATATCTGAGTTCCAAAGGGGCAGCCGTGTAAGTCTAGTTCAGCAAAAGAAGTAAAAGAAGCAAGGAGTCCTGTGGCACTTAAAGACTAACAGATTTATGCGATAAATAAATCTGCTAGTCTTTAAGTGCCACAAGACCACTTGCCTCTTTTGCTTCTTTCATATATCCAGTGTCTTTTCACAGAGGGTCACTTTTGTGATATTCTGAAGGGAAGACAGTGGTGATCTCTAGGGTTTAGTGATTCTATGTTAAAACTAGAGAAGCAAGTGTAAGTAGGACTGGATAGGATGCTGATTGATGTTTTCATTAACTGCAGTGAAATGACAGTAGTTACTAGACTTCTTATTTCTATCTGCTAATTTTGACTTCAAACAATTACCACTACCAGTATGTGGGTCAGGGAAGCATTAGTGTAACACTAGTGAAAGTAAAGGAAGTGACAATAAAACATTCAGTTATACATGCCTATGAACCGCAGGACCTCTGGACCTTATTCTATTGTGACTTCCTTTATTCCCATTAGTTTTACATTAATCTTCCACTCCCACACCAAATCTGGAGACCAAATGCATGAATATCTTTTTCCTCTGTCAGGTCTCAGAATGTCTGTGTCAAGGCTTTTTCCCCACTCTGGCACTCTGAGTGCAGAAGGTTGGGGCCCGCAACAGGCCAGAAAAGCCACTGGCCTTAAAGCCTGCTCTTAAAACGTCTCCAGGGCCTCCAATTCCTGGCCTTGGAGTGGTATCGCTGCCACCACCCAAATGCAAAAAAACCTCTTGAGACCCAGGAAGGCACACTTGGGAATTCCTCCCTGTGAGGTACTTGCAATCCTCTTTATTCCTCTCTCAGAAAAGTGACTGAACTCCAGCTGCAATATGAGCTGGAACTGGAACAGGGCTCCCTCTAGTAGCTGCCTGTGCAGTCTAAGGCACGTGCCCACAAACTTCTTGCCCCTCCAGGGCACAGAACCAGAATTTACTTAAAAGGTAAACTCTTTAATCAAAAAGAACAGATAATAAACACAGAGTTGCTTCTCTGGGAATTAACTTAGGTAGTTACGGGGGCGAGGGGGGGTTACACGTGCTCAGCACAGAGGAATCCAAAAAACAAGCCAAAAACAAAGAAAATACCCTGACCGCGTCTAAATAAACATTCCCTGTTCTACTCACGCCTGGTCAGTACCAAACTTAACTTATCTCTGGTAAGGATGTTGCTGGATTCTTCCTCAGGCCCCTCTGGCCTCCTCCTGATCCTTCCAGGAGCTCTGCTGCATCCAAACAGGCCCAGGCCACGCTGCTGTTACAATTCAAAAGCCTGCACTTCATTCCTATTGGCTGTCCTGGGACTGACTAACCAGAGTGTTAATCCCTTCCTCCCCAAGGGTTATTACATGCCCCCCAAATCACAGACGGTGCTGGAAAGCCTGGTGTAGGCTGGACCCACACTGGCTGTGATTTCCTCCTGGGAGTAGGGAAGACCAGGGTTAATACAGTACAATGTACACATACAAAATTCACTACAGGTCACATGATCTCAGCTGGACTCCACTGTCGGTCTGGGCCCGCTCCATCCCAACTGCTTCATCTGAGGTGTCCCTCTTCCCGGTTGAGGGGTGCGCCCAGGCCGCTGTCTGTATAGACCCTTCTTTCTGGTCCATCACAGACCTGGCCAACTTGGACATTCTTATCCTCGCCCTCATTAACCTCAGGGGGCAATGTCTCTTTATATGGCCTTGCTCCTGGCACCAGAAACATCTCCTTTGTTTCCTCCAGGCCACAGGTGTCTCTGGCTCAGTCCCAACCCTGGGACTTGCCCTGTCTTTCTGGGCCTGGCACTCTCTCCTGAAGTGCTCTCTGGCCCCACAAGTCCAGCAACCCCCTTCCTATGCTGTTACCTTCACAGGAGTGGTTTTCAGGGGTTCTCCCCACAAGTCTTTGGTCATGTTCATCCCAGCATGACCACTAGGATGGTCTTGGGCTAAGCACCAGAGCTTTCCCCTGCACTTAGTTGGAACTACCCACTGTCTCTGAGGATGCCAATCCTCCTTGTGACCACCTGAGAGAGTGTCTTTGTGAAAAAGTCCTCTTTTCATACCAAACCCAGACCTATTTGAAGAGCTGATAGGTGATGGGCCACTCCGTGCCAACCTCCAAGTTCCCTTGAGCCTCTTGTTTGCTTCCTGCTTGGCTTGGAACTGCTCCCTTGATGCTGGGGACCTCAGTTCCTCCCTGGGTTGTGGACTCAGGCTCAGTCTCTCTGGAAGAGATGCAGATGATGTGGGTGCCTCTCCTGGTTGTGAAACACACTCTGCTGGTGCATGGGGTTGTGTTGCAGACTCCAGGACAGCCTTTCGTTAAGGGCTACCCGCTGCTGCAAGTGCAGGTCTGGTGGCACCCACCAATGCTGGCTTCCGTGACTCTGAGGGAGTTACAGGCACTGGGTCTGGTTCTCGTTCCAGCTGGGTATCGGGGACTGCCTCTACTGCTGCTGTTGTAGATGCTGGGTTAGGGTCTGCATCTGCCACCTCTGTTTGGGTCTCTGGTCCTCTATCATCTGGGAACACAGACTGGACCCTGGTAGAAGGCTCAGTAACAGGGTTAGCTTGGGAGACCTGCTTACCCTGGCTACAGGTGATGGTTCCCACCCTTTTGGCTAGCCTCACATGGTTTGCTAAGTCCTCTCCCACCAGCATGGGAATGGGATAATCATCATACACTGCAAAAGTCCAGATCCCTGACCAGCCTCTGTACTGCACGGGCAACTCTGCAGTAGGCAGATCAAAACAGTTTGCCTTGAAGGGTTGCACAGTTACTTGAGCTTTTACGTTGATGGTTTTGGGGTCCACTAAGGACTGGTGGATAGCTGACACTTGTGCTCCAGTGTCTCTCCACACAACAACTTCCTTCCCGCCCACACTCACAATCTCCCTTTGCTCTGGAGGTATCTGTGAGGCATCTGGGCCTGCAGGCACATGGTGTGACCCCACTGCAAGGAACTGCACTCTGTTTGTGCTCTTGGGGCAGTTCGCCTTCACATGCCCCAGCTCGTTACATTTAAAACACCACTCAGCTGCCTGGTCACTGGAGTGAGATTTGTTGCTGGAGAATGGGGTTGTGGGGTGAGAAGGTGCCTGAGGCTTCTCTTGTGGTGCAGTGGGCTCCTCCCTGTGACGTCGGCCCTTCGGTTGTCCCTGGTGTCGATATGCCATCTCTGGACACCTCTCCTGGGACCCCCACAAACTGCTACCAGTTCGGGTCCTCTCTGTCACTTCCACCCATCTGGCTCCAATCTCTCCCACCTCTGATATAGATTTGGGCTTCCCATCCAGGATATATCTTTGTATTTCTTCAGGAACACCCTCTAGGAACTGTTCCAGTCTTATTAGGAGAGAGAGCTCCTCCACAGTTTTAGCTTGTGCCCCTGATACCCAGGCATTCCAATTTTTATCAATTTGGTAGACATGTTGGGTGAATGCCATGCCTGGCTTCCACCTCAGGGCTCTGAACTGGTGACAGGCATGTTCAGGAGTCAGCCCCATCCTCATTCTGGCCCTTTGTTTAAAGAGTTCATAATTGTTCATGGTTTCTCTAGGCATTTCAGCTGCCACTTCTGCTAAGGGCCCACTGAGCTGTGGCCTCAACTCCACCATGTAGTGGTCTGGGGAGATGCTGTACCCAAGGCACGCCCTCTCAAAATTTTCTAGGAAGGCCTCTGCATCATCTCCTACCTGGTACACTGGGTATTTCTTGGGTTGGAGAGCATAAGGTGGGATAGGAATGGCAGTAGAAGAAGCTGTGGTAGCTGCAGCACCCAGTTTCTCAGCTTTCTCCAGCTCAAAGCACCACTGCTTTTTCTTCTCCTCTGCTTCTGTGCACCTCATCTGTAGGAAGAACTCCATCTCACTCTTAGTTAGAGATCTTCCTGTCTTAAAGACATCCTCCCAGCTTGGCCCTCGTTGTATGGAAGGGACATAGCTGCTCCTATCCACTCCTGCCTCCACAGGCTCATTATACACTTCCTCGTCCCCACTCCACATGTCTGCCTTGGAGTTGGACTTCTGGGACTGATCTGGGGCTGGTGTCTCCATGGCTCCTCTGCCCCACCGCAACCGCATTCACTGGGCTGCTTCCCTGCCCTACTCTGGCCTATCCCCTTGCCACGAAAGCTAGAAAAAAAAAATAAACTGCTTGTTTTGGACTCCCTGGCTTTGCCAGTTAAACCCCCTGCGTGCCTTTTTCCCAGGCAGCAAAAGAAAAAAGAAAAAGAAAACCCAAAAAGCAAGACCAGGAAGGTGAAGAAAAAAAAATTCTCCCAAAATGTCCACTACTCCACAGGAGGAAAAAAAAAAACAAAAAACAAAATATGAAAACAATTTGTCCTTTAAAAAATCCTGAGGTTTGTGCTTCTGGTTCCAAAAAATCCACACCGCTATGCCACCATGTCAAGGCTTTTTCCCCACTCTGGCACTCTGAGTGCAGAAGGTCGGGGCCCGCAACAGGCCAGAAAAGCCACTGGCCTTAAAGCCTGCTCTTAAAAAGTCTCCAGGGCCTCCAATTCCTGGCCTTGGAGTGGTATCACTGCCACCACCCAAATGCAAAAAAACCTCTTGAGACCCAGGAAGGCGCACTTGGGAATTCCTCCCTGTGAGGTACTTGCAATCCTCTTTATTCCTCTCTCAGAAAAGTGACTGAACTCCAGCTGCAATATGAGCTGGAAGTGGAACAGGGCTCCCTCTAGTAGCTGCCTGTACAGTCTAAGGCACATGCCCACAAACCTCTTTCCTTACCAGGAACAGAACCAGAACTTATTCAAAGGTAAAATCTTTAATCAAAAAGAACAGATAATAAACACAGAGAGGTACTTCTCTGGGAATTAACTTAGGTAGTTACGGGGCGGGGGGGGGGGGAGTTACATGTGCTCAGCACAGAGGAATCCAAAAAACAAGCCAAAAACAAAGAAAATACCCTGACCGCGTCTAAATAAACATTCCCTGTTCTACTCACGCCTGGTCAGTACCAAACTTATCTCTGGTAAGGATGTTGCTGGATTCTTCCTCAGGCCCCTCTGGCCTCCTCCTGATCCTTCCAGGAGCTCTGCTGCATCCAAACAGGCCCAGGCCACACTGCTGTTACAATTCAAAAGCCTGCACTTCATTCCTATTGGCTGTCCTGGGACTGACTAACTAGAGTGTTAACCCCTTCCTCCCCAAGGGTTATTACAGTCTGGTTGAACATTTGGGCAAGGTCATATACACCCAGATGATAGAACAGTGAAGACATACACATACATGTTCAAATTCTCTTCTCTGAGAGCTCAAACTACAAGGCACACAGCAGCCATTTCTCTCCTCACACTGAGTGCTTCTTTGACAAAGCAGGGAAGAGATGGGCCAGAGGCTATGCAGGCTTTCTGTAAGAGTTTGCAGGTAAACCATGGCTAGTCAGCTGTGCTCAAATAATCATCTCTTCTTCCTTCACTTCCACACACAAGCCAGCTATATCCTCATGCACTCCTCAGTGGTTAATATGTAAGAACATGTGACTATTAGTTAGCAGTACTTGAAAAAGAAAGAGACACTTCCTCTCATCAGGCTAGGAAAAAAAAAATGCCCCCACTGAATTACCACAGGTGTGGGGAAAATGATCACAATGGATGTTAAAGTAAAGGCTCACCAGAACTAAAGGAGCTGGGAATCCTCTCCTCCATCCCACTACTATCACATATAACTTCAGAAGGCTTGAATGTAGGTATCCCGCAAGGCAAGCTTACAGACGTGTAAGGGAGACAGTTAACTTTTCTGTTCCTAAACAAAGACTTAATTTATACCCTGACTAGATAGGTCAAAACAAAAAAATCTAAAACAGACAATTACACCTCTCCCCACATGTTTTTGGTAGCAAGTCATATAATAGAAATGAATAGCAGATAAATAGCTGATAAGAGAATAGGATTACTATCATATATTCTGACTAGTGAGCAGCAACACACATGGTTACAGGAGAAAGAAATTTTGTAGAGTGTAATTGTATGGCATTTATAGTCTGTCATGAGAATCACATTACCTATAAATGGAGAAACTATTGATTTTGTAAAGGAGATGGATAGCTGCATTATATTTGGAAGAGAAATAATCCTGCTATTAAAAGCATCTCCCACTACTCCAAATTGTTTTGCAAGCTGAGCTCTATATCAATTCTAACAATATTTTGTTACAAGAAATCTGACTACCACTCAGCAGGTTATGTGTTTAAAAGACAGATATTTGCATAATATGGTATCAAGAAGGCATTGCACTGACCCTAGACAGCCACTGATTTTAACTAAAAATAAATGGATGCTTCCAGATATCTTCAGCGTATTTCTGTATTAAAAATGTAGTGGAAAAAAACCAAAACTATGTGAGTTAAAAATACCCAAATTCATTTTATCATACATACAATTAGCTTGCTTTTTCTAGTGTCCCAGAAGGAAAAACAAAACGCTGGAAAGAAGTATAATATGCTTACACAACAGTGGCTGCCGATGTCTAGGAAGCTGTGTTACGTAAAAAGTGTGTGTGAACCACTGATCTATTTAAGTCCTTAGTTGGTACTGTAGTATTAATTAAAAGGAAACCATTATAGATGCTAGATCTGTAAAATGAACATGCTATTTACAGATACTTTCCACTTGGCAAATATGCAAACATGCTCTCATGCCACTGTCCTTCCACAATTACCATTCTCTCTCTCTCTCTCTCTCTCTCTCTCTCTCTCTCTCTCACACACACACACACACACACACACACACACACACACACACACACAGTGGGAGGATGACTTCTCCATTGACTCAATCTTTGTAGAAAGTATGAGCCACTAAATATGCATATTGGAATTTAAATGAAATCTCATATCTGGGGTAGGCAAAATTTTTGGCTGAGGGCCACATCTGCCTCTAGGTGGGCCTGACAGGAGCAGGGGAACATGTGGGGCTGCTGCTGAGTCAATGTGGTGGAAGAAGGGTAGCTGCTTCACTCTGAGCAGGGTGCTGCCACTGCACGTGGTTGTACACGGCCAGGGCTGGTGAAGGAGCAGCTGCCATGCTCCATACAGGGTGCCACTGGGCCCATGTGGTAAATGATGGGTAGGACCTGGAGGGGGGAGCAGCTGCTGTGCTCCAGCGAAGCCAAGCTGGAGGCCTGATGAAAGGCTCCCGTGGGCCGCATTTGGCCTGCAGGCTGCAGTTTGCCCACCTCTGCTCTATACAGATATATAGCACTACTCAGATGTCGGTATATGATTGCTTTCCATGAGTACAGCTAAACACGGAACATGAAAAACTGATCTTACAAATTAGCAGCAACAAATGATAATCATTTCCCTAAACATTTCGTAATTCACAAAATAGTAATCAAAATTTTATCATTGGGGACATTGTTTAAATGTAATCACCAGGTTCTACATTATAAAAATGGATCTCTCTCTGATGGGTAATAGTAATTCTACAATACACATTAATATATCATCATTTTAAAATTGGAACAGTATGAAGTCAAAGCCTCATTTCCTTCTATTGGAAAAGCTTGCAGAGCTAGTAAGCCTACGGCAGGTTTAACTCCAATCAGCAAAGAATGAAATATATAAAGGTTAATCACATATCTTCCCCTAAGTACTTTTTTCATGGATATGCATAACATTATTTTGCTCCCAAACTGCCAAATTTAACCAAGTTACATCTGCCATAATTAAATCACTGTGCACTGGGCAAGAATTCTGAGGAACAACCACCATAGTTAATGGACTTGTTTTACATTAGAAAGGCATGTGGTGGGAAAGAAAAATCTTTACAGCAGCACCAGACTCCTCTGTTGTGGGAGCAAAAACCTGAAGCCACCAATCCTTTTTACGTTAGAAATAAAAAGAATTGTCAGATAACTTACTTTCTACACTCTTCTAGACAACATTCAAAACTAATGAACTAGAAGTAGAAGGCATTCAGTCTGTCATTCTTGAATTTCATGTGAACTTGGAGTAGGGTTACCATGTTTCAGGTTCCCAAAAAGAGAACTCTGTGAGGTGAAGGGGGCCTGGGGGTGAAGGGAACCTGCAGCGGGGGTACTCACAGAAGGTGGTTGCCAGTGTCACTCCCTATCGTGGTGGCAAAGCAGTCGGAGCAAGCCTAAGATGCAGCAACAGCCACCAGTCTGCATTCCCCTGTGGAACCTCAGGGCTGTGAGAGACAGCCTGGGTGCGCAGCATCTGGCAGTTTTGGCTGCATGGGAATGGACTGCTCAGTAGCTTTTTCAGGGGACAGGCCAATCAGAAAGTAGACCAATACGGGCTCTTTCTGAGCTATAGCATCTACTCTGCAAAAATCTAGTAAAACAATTTCCTGCTATTTGAAAAATCCACTAGACCAGAAGAGGTTAACCCAAAAAGCGGTAATGTCTCAGATAATAAGGAGGTATAGTAACCCTAGGGAGTTTAGAGTGATCAGAAAAGAAACCCCAAAATATGATATCCAAGTTTGCTTCTTATGAAAAGCACCATTTCTTTGGGTGGAGCCAATACCCACTCCATACATGATAGTTTCAAATGCAACTAGGAATTTTTACTACTTAAGAGATCAATGGAACCCAAGCTGCCAGATGCTGAGAACAAAAACATGGGAGCTCCAGAAGGCAGAAACAAACATTCTGATCCACAGGGAGGAATATGCGGAAGGGAAACTTCCCTCTACACATCCAGAGCGTGGGCATGCCAGATCTACTTACCCACTTTCAAATGTTATCAGCTTTTTACAGTATTTATTTATAATGTAAACATGTTTTCCTTCTGGAGAAAAAAATAGAAGTTATCAATTATAAATTTGTATTAATTGGAAAAACATTTGAAAGCTGCTGCCAATCTTTTGGGATCTAATTAAAATCTCATCTCAGCTTGACTTTTTTGATATCACTGGAATACACACAGCACTGTGTATCTGGATGTTTTCAGTGATTGAGCATTGCATCCATCTGAGTCTAAATACGGTCTCTGGTCATATGCTGAAGAGATGTATGCATTTTGTGCCAGAGAAGCACTATACCCAGAGATCGAGTGCTTTTGGAGGATGGTTTCTAAAGACCTGAGGGATTTAGGAACCCAAGTCTGACAAAGGTGTGTGTGAAAATCATTTCCTATGGCATTTTTGTAGTAATTACCAGCTTTGAATATGTAAGATATCATTTCCCTTAAAAAGGGGCTGGCAAGAGGTATTCACTATGATGTATTTGCTGTCTCACTCTTCCCTTGGCAGAGGCTGCAGCACCACAACATTAGGATTTGTTTTCAATTATGAAGTGGAAAAGCTGTTTATTGAGGACTGTGATGGAAGAGCAAGCTATTCTTTAAGGGTATGTCCACACATGCTGTTTAAATCAAAATAATGCTGGTTATTTCGATTTAAAAAATGGTAGGTCCACATGACGTTCCCTTATTTCAAAATGAGGAGCTCCCTTATTATTTTGATATAAAGAAAGTCAAATCAATATAATAAAACCTAGTATTATATCGATATGATGTTTAAATCGAAATTGTTATTTCAAAATAATACCTTGCAACCATGTTATTTCCATTTAACTGTTAAATCGATTTAACACTTTTTGGCCTTCTCCTTCCCAGGTGCTTTCCTTTTTCTATACATTGGGTGGGGGCATGGCCCTTCTAGGGGGCCATGTTGCCACACCTCCCATGGTGCCTCTCTCCTAAATTGAAATAGCAAGTCCTGTCCATGGACATGCTATTTTGATTTGAGTTTCTAATGGGGACCTGTTAATTCGATTTAACGATTTTATATCAAATTTATTAAATTGATATAAGTTAAATTGATTTAACTGTGTAAGTGTGGACATAGCCTAGGAGTATGTGGAGAAAGCAGGACTTCCTAGTCCAGCCCACTTGCTAAGGCTAAGGGGCTCTGTAGGGAACTATATGATGGAATTTGTGAGTCAAAGAACCAGATTGGAGTGAATTGTGCCTATCTGCCACAGGGAGCAGCTTAATTTGTCTTTCTTTTTGGTTTCTGTAGTTGTCATTTGGGATTTTAAGAAATGAAGTAGTGTTATGCTGTAAGAATATTTTATGGATTTATCAGATTTCTGTAAGTTACTCCTGAGGGAATTCTGCACCACTGCACACATGCATAATTTGTGTCCCCTCAGGATTTCACTGCATCTCCCACAGAAAAATGACTTTCTGAAGAAGATAAAAACAGTTGCTACAGGAGAAATTGTGTGCCCCTCCCCAGAAGTCTGTGTGAGTTATTTCTGGCACCCAGAACAGCCAGTGGAGAGGTAAAGCACTGCAGGTAGTAAGACTGGGTTCTGTACCCATCGCTCTTTAGCCATATGAGGCAGGAATCAATGTATGGGGAACTGTTCCCTCGTCTTTCCAGCTCCTATGCATTCACCATACACAAACCCCCTCAGCGAGCCCCACTTTCCTGAATCCAGACCGACATGCAGCTCATCCCTCGGTAACCCTCCTCACACTCAAACCCCCACCTTGATGACACCTGGCCCAGCAAGTCCCATCCCTCCACCCTCAGATCTCCACCCCATCTCCACTGAGTCTTAAACACCCTCTCCTGCCTCCCCTAGAATCCTCTTGCCCTGCGCCCAGAAGTCCACAATGAGCCCCTTTGTATCCAGATTACACAGAGACCCTCCCCTCAGTAAGCTGTCCACACCAAGATTGCCCCATAGAGGTCTCTGTCAGTGCACACCTGGAATATGCCACTCTACTCTCGGATACTGCCAGGCCAAGTCTGCCTACCCACACCTAGTGTACCTAGCACGGGACTGCTAATCCTTGTGAGTTGCTTCACCCGATACACCTAAGGGAATTTAGAGCCAAACAAATAAAAAAAAATCTATACACAATATTTTAAAATTCTGCAAATTTTGTCAAAAAAAATAAAAAAGTGGGTGTTCCATCAGGGCAAGGGGGAATACAG
>VOCP01058272.1:0-27337 GCA_007922195.1 Podocnemis expansa | reverse complement strand
GCTATTTCCTGCGACCCGCAATGCCATCATTACTGATATTTGCAATATCATTGTATGGAAAGGTTTCAGTGATGTGGCCCTCAGGCTAACCAACTAATCCTCATGCAGCCCTCCTGGTGATTTGAGTTTGAGACCCCTGTGTTAAGTGGACTGACTGTCACCTGAAGCCCGGCTGGAGATAATCTTCAAAGAAGGGAGAAGGGTACATGAATGAAAAACAGAGGCTTCCAACTCACCTTTCTCCTCTCATCTCTATTCAAAACATAAATGGCATTTCAAAGACAAAGGAAGCCTCATTGTACTGGGGGTGGAGGGCGGTGCAGGAATTCTGGCTGAAGGACTCCGGGCACATTGTGGTAGTCACGATGAGAAGAAAACATTTTGCTTTTACATTCACCAGCTTGGTAAGCTGTTAGTTTGCAATTTGTAACCAGTTAACTCAGTACTTGCAAAAACTTAAAATCTACCTCTTTCTGTAGGTAATACACTTATCTTTTTGCTTTATCTAAATCATTGTGTGTTTAAAGACAACTAGCTGGAACCTTCCATTTGAGACAACAGGGTTTCATAGATGAATAGAATATTGCAAAGTTCCAAAAGGGTAGATTTTCTCCCACAAAAGCTCCTGCGATAAATAAATACGTTAGTCTTTACATGCCACAGGATGCTCCCAGTTTGTTTTTCATAGAATATTAGAGCAGGGAGGGACCCCATGAGGTCATCGAGTTCAACCCCCCTGCTAAAAGCAGGACTACTCCCACTAAATCATCCTGACCCAGCCAGGATTTTATCGAACTGGGTCTTAGAAGTTTCCAGTGACGGAAATTCCACCACCTCCCTAGGCAACCCATTCCAGTGCTTCATGACCCTTCAGGTGAGAAAGTTTTTCCTAATATTCAACCTAGACCTCCTCAGCTGCAGCTTGAAACCATTGCTCCTTGTTATGCCCTCTGTCACCGCTGAGATACAGCCTAGCTCCCTCCTCTTTGGAGCACGCCTTCATGTAGTTGCAGGTAGTTGTCAAATCCCCCCTTGGTCTTCTCTTCTGCAGACTAAATAAAGCCAAATTCCTTCATTCTCTCCTGACAGATCATGTGCCCAGTCCTCTAATCATTTTCATTGCTCTTCTTTCTACTTATTCTAACTGGTCCACACTCCACATCCTTTCTGTAGTGGGGAGCCCACAACTGGATACAATATACCAGATGTGGCATCACCAGAACTAAAAAGAGGGGAATAATCACATCCCTCGATCTACTGGCAACACTACTACCAATGCAGCCCAATATGCCATTGGCCTTTTTGGCGACAAGGGCACACTGTTGACTCGTATCGAGCTTCTCATCCACCATAACCACCAGGACCTTTTATAGGGAGATGCTACTTAACTGGTCAGTCCCCAGCCTGTAGAAGTACATGGGCTTTTTCCATCCTAAGTGCAGGACTTTGCACTTGCCCTTGTTGAACCTCATGTGATTTCGTTTGGCCCAACACTCCAATTTGTCTAGGTCTCCCTGCATCCTATCCCTACCCTCCAGCATATCTACCATCCCCCCCAGCTTGGTGTCATCCATGAATTTACTGAGCATGCAATCAATCCCATCATCTAGATCATTAATGAAGATGTTGAACAAAATCGACCCTAGGACCAAACGTTGGGGCACTCTGCTTGTTACTGGTCGCTAGCTAGACATTGATTCCATTGATCCCTTCCCACTGAGCCTGGTGATCTAGCCAGCTTTCTATCCACCTTACAGTCCATTCATCCAAACCATTTTTCTTAACCTGCTGACAAGAATGCTGTGTGAAACCATATCAAAAGCTTTGCTAAAGTCAAGGTGTATCATGTCAGCAGCCCCCCCCATCCACACATCCCGTCATCTCATCATAGAAGGCAATCAGGTTAGTTAGACATGATTTGCACTTGGTGAATCCAGGCTGACTGTTCCTGATCACCCCGTTTTCCTCCAAGTGTTTCAGAATGGATTCTTTGAGGACCTCCATGATTTTTCCAGGGATTGAGGTGATGCTGATTGGTCTGCAGTTACATGGATTCTTCTTTTCCCCTTTCTTGAAGATAGCTACTATTTTTGCCTCTTCCCAGTCACCTGGGACCTCCCCTGATCACTACAAGTTTTCAGAGAGAATGGCCAGTGGATCTGCAATCACATCGGCCAACACCCTCAGCACCTTCGGATGTAGTCTTTCTGGCGCCATAGACTTGTGTACATCCAACTTCTCTAAGTAGTCCCTAACCTGGCTTGCCACCAGCAAGGGCCTCTCTCCTCTCCATTCTGTGTCACCCAGTATAGTAGGCTGGGAGCTGACCCTGCCTGTGAAGACTGAAGTAAAAAAAGCATTGAGAACTTCAGCCTCTTCCGCATCATCTGCCACCAGGGTGCCTGCCCCATTCAGTAAGGGACATACACCATCCCTGATCTTATTCTTGTTACTGACATACTTATAAAACCCCTTCATGTGCGTATCATTTTCATTGAAAGGCTGATTGGTTTTCTATAAGCTTGTATTGCACAGGAGAGAATTGGGTGCTACAAGATGGACATTTCCGAGGACAAGTCTGTGAGTGGGGGTTTGCAGATTTCATCTTGCATGCAGTTCGTGGGTGAGTTTGTATGCTAGAGCCTGTATGTGAACTGATCCGGATTGGTTCTCAAGGCAAAGCCATGTTGAAAGGCACCCCAGAGTGGAGAACTGAAGGGAGGTAGCACTACAGATTGTACCGTGGGTAATGCCATTTTGATGAGTGAACGAAGTCATGTTGGCAGGGGCAGATCTGCACACTCTATGATTCCAGACAAAATGTCATCTGGTTTTATTTCAATACCAGATAGGGGACAAAACTACTGAAAAAGAGGACTGTTTGGCTGAAAACTGAACAAACGGCCTGCCTAATCAAAAGGGTAGTCATTCAAATGCGTGCTTGGGAAACATGAT
This sequence comes from Podocnemis expansa, assembly GCA_007922195.1. Classification (NCBI taxonomy): domain Eukaryota; kingdom Metazoa; phylum Chordata; order Testudines; family Podocnemididae; genus Podocnemis; species Podocnemis expansa. The sequence continues at coordinate 24,382 of VOCP01058272.1, read as the reverse complement.
GGCTTGTGAGGTTAGACTAGCAATAATCCTTCAATTGCTATTAAATCTCTTACAAATTTCAGATATATTTATTCAGCATTGTAACAGTGAATTTTTATTTATCCATATCTAATATAATCAGATAACAACCATTCAATGCTGAATGTAACCATAAAATAAATGAGAACTTCACTGAGTCTTAGAAGCAGGCAAACATTTATTAGCAAGAGAAAGCCAGGAATCTCTGGAGCATATTTACATAATCATATACAGATGTACTGAATGTGATTAAATATGGAAGCAGTTTCATACTTCTTAGCGCTTGGAAAAATACATACTTCAGTAATATGCTAAGTTCTATGCTCTGATTTTTGTAAGTAGATTTACATGCTAAGTACCCTTTACCTGTATATCCGTACAAACATCTTTATATTTAATTCGTAGAAGTGGATACACTTTCAGCATTTCTGGAAAATTAGTCATGAAAATCCCATAGAAGCTAGGAAACTAATTTCCCCTCAGACTGTCCTGGAAAAATTATTCTGTTTTTGATTTAACTTGAAAAAAACAAATCCAGGGAACTCAGAATTAAAATGGAAACACTAGTTTCTGCCCCCTCATTCATTTATGTATTGTATTAGAGTTTTTGATGTCATATAAGATCTGAGATTTGCTATCTTCCTGCACAGCAGGTTTTGTTAAGGAAGAAGTTTCAGCCTTAATTGGGCTATCTGCTTCAGGTCAGAATGCAAGTAGATTTTCTTTAATAAAGTGATAAGAAAATCCTGACCCTTAAGAAATATCTGACTAAGCACCACCACAATTAACTACGTGCAAAATATTTGGCAGGGAGATTGCTTACCTGGGCAAATGAAATAGCCTTAATAATAAACATCTCTTAAAATATAGCAATCTATCAAAACTGCTGGTCAGCATAGTTATAGCATGTCTTATGCAGAGTGGCTATGCAGGGCTCAACAAAATTGGCTCCCAGCTAGGTGCCAGTAGTTTTTCTTTGGTCACCAGAGGGCACTCCTCTGCAGCATTTTCAGAGCAGAGCTAGAAGCCAGGGTACAAACCTTGGTCACCATGGCAACCTGGCACCCCTGTTTTGTCAAGGCCTGAGCTATGGCTCATGCAGAATACTATAAATAACTCATCAAGATTTGATCTCCTATCCACTATACTATGTAAAACCAGAACGCTAGTTACCAATTGTAAGTTGTTTGTGACAGGGCTGCACTTTAAGACAGATGTGAGGAGATAACAATGGTGGCCTGCAAACATTACACCTAGACAAAACTCTATGCAGGTGGGTATGTCTATTAAAAGAAAGCCAAGTTATCCACAATGCTATTGCATATCTTTTCAGTTCAGAGTATTTGTCTATTACCTTTCCCAGCTCCATCATGTTACATGACTTCTTGCAAGAGATTTAAAGAAATAGTGCACCATAATCTCACCATTCAGCAGATCTTCCAAAATCTGTAAAGATCTCAAGGAAAGAAACAGTTTTCTATGCAGGGTCCCTCTCTGGATCCCAACCTTCTCCCTAGTCAGATGCACCAAATTTGGTTCCCTTTTGTAGAGTACTCAGACCCTAAATAGTTGGCATGTGTGGTCGGATTAGTGAGAGTTGTGCAACAGCAAAGAAGAGCTCTGTGTCCCTTACAATCTTGTCTTTTTCACCTATAGGAGTTGGTCTCATAACAAACATAACCTCACCCACCTTGAGTCTCTTAAGTCTCCTGTTACCCTTGTGATCAGCTTTTGGACTTTCCCAGACATTCTGCCAGACTCAGTTTGTACACAGTGGCTATGTCTACACTAGAGGGCTTAGAGAATGTGTACACAGACGACGGCAACATCGCCTCCGTCAGCCAGACATTCTGGAGCAATTTAGCAGTGAGTGTGAACTTGCTGCTGCACTCTGGAAGTCAGATCTGGAAGTTCTGCTCCTTAAAAAAAGTAGGTGAAAGCCAACTGCAAGCCATTTGTGGTTGGCTTTCCCAAGTGTGTCCCGGCAGCTTAGACAGTTGCTGGCAGATACGCAAGGTATCTTACATGCCTTGCGTATCTGCCATCGACTGCTGCCAAAACTCCAGGTGTATAGACTAGGGCTTAATAAATTTGACTTAAAGTCAACTTAGAAAGTTCCCATTTGTTTAAATCAACTATATAAAGTCATCTTAAGCCAGGGGACCTATTTAAAGTCAACTTAATAAATGTAAACTTTAAATGGGTCCCCTGGATTAAGTCAACTTTATGTCGACTTAAACAGCTCTCCTGCCTTAAATCAACTTTATTAAGTTGACTTTAATGGCCACATTTTGTTAAGTCAACTTAATAAAGTTGACTTAACCCTTAAAGTCAGCTTTAAGAGTGAGTTATTAAGTCGACTTAAGCAAGTGCTTAAGTCGACTTAATGAACTCGAAATGTGGCCCTAGAGTTGATGAAGTTGACTTAAGCCTTGGTTTGGTGATTCACTAATGTGTCCCAGCACAATGACTGAGAACTATTGCTTTAGGATGTAGCTTCTTTGGTAGCATTTTAACTGTGGTTTTTTGCTTTGTGTTTGAGTGAGGCAGAGCAGGAGCAAACGCAAGCAAGCAGGCATGTGCACATTTTGGTAGAGGAGCCAGGGTAGTGTTGTGAATAGATTCTCAGTCAGTCACGCACAAGGCCCTCATTAAAAATTCTTATTTGCAGACTGCTGCTGCAGAGATAGATAGTAACCTCCCAAGTGGAGGGGCAGTTAACATGCCCCCCCCCCAAAATGAACAGCATTAGCTGAGACACTGGAACGTTGGCTAGGGATGCACCTATTTATCATAACTCCTCAACAGGCTACTTCGGGGCGTGATTTGGAGTCCCAACAATAACACAAAGCTGTTCTGCCTGAAGGATTATTTGCTGGCTCAGGGAATGGTAACTTACCCCTCCTATGCCTTCTATGGTGAATCTAGCCCCATTGTTTTAAATGCTCTTTGGGCTCCAAAAACTCTATACTGCTTTACCACAGACAACGTTCTAAACAACTGACTCACACACACCCCTTTCAGAAAATAGGTTTTATATGGAGAAGTCTGAAGGATCCTTCTCTTGTGTATATAAAGCCCCATAAATGCTTTCATGATGACTTTGTTTAAATGCCAGCTTTTTAAAGAGTTGTGGGATGATTGCCAGTTGGGTAACTGAAATAGGTGCAAGTGATATGTTTATCCGTGGCCTGCTAGGAAAATGTTAGAACATGTGCAATCCTATTTACTATCAATTACTAAATATTATTTTCACTGAAGTGAATTTTGCTATGTTGGACAGCAAGGCCTCCTTTTGGACAATACCAATAAATTATATGCCTTTTTTCCTTTTTCTAGGGCTTGATCTGGAGAGGTCTGAGCATCATCCACTTCCATTAAATTCAGTGAGAGTGTAGGGTGTAGAACATCTCACAGGATCTGCCAGGCTCAAGAGTCTGAAACTTTAACCATATAAAATAGGGGAAAAGGAGGTCTGTAACATTAGCCAACTACAAAGGGTTTGGATGCATGTAGTTAATGAAAGCCCTTGCTTGGAGGTAAGATTGGGTCATTTATGTCTACAAAATAACAGCCTGGACAAGGAACATATGAATGCCAGATGGCTGGAGCTGTTCCATTAATGAACTGATGTTTTCATTGTTTTGAATTTGATTTTGTAGCTTTCTGCTTAGAATGATTTGATTGCAGCATTAAAAACCTTTGATAACCTTCCTGTAAATTGTTCAGTCCTATGTGTGTGAAAGAGGGTCTTCCTCAGGGCCTCGTTTTCCACTGGTCTCAATGGGAATGGTAAGTGCTCAACATCTCTGGAAAGCAGCCTTGTGTATAAGTGTCATATCTTTTTCTAATGTATGCAGAATCAAAGAACAATAGTTTCTTTTCAAGCATGGGCTAAATTCATTCATGTTGTAAGTCAATTAAAGGCAAGGAGAATAGCAGGGATAAACATGACCTTGTTTGTGTATATTTGAAGAAAACGCAGCTGAATCAGAGAATGCCTTTCTGGTTTCTTATCTTATAAGATTATATCACAGAAAATGTCATTTACACCATGCTAAAAGTTTGCTGAAATGTATTTCTTATTAAGGGACTTGCTTGTTGTAATTAACCAGTGTCCAGATAAACCTCCCCTCAGGTCTTGGATGCCCAAACATGCTCACAAGTTGCACAGCTCCACCACATATTCACTTTCCACTTGGACACATAACAGCAGCATTCACTCACCTCCTCCTAGTCACACTCAAATGCGGACTGCTCACTCTGACCTCATATGCTTTTGTATTCACAGCAGCATAGAACAGACTTCTGCACTTAAGTCTCTATCGATAGGATAGCTGAATCTTGCTGGGGGGATCATCCACAACTCCTGGACCTGCACTGACCTATGGGATTAGGACTCCTGCTTGGCAAACCAGGGAGAAGGGCCATGGAGCTGTTGTAACTGGCAAGAGAACTGGCTAGCAATGCTCCTTGTTGGCACCTACCTCATTCACGCACATCCATGTCCAAAACAACTGGAGCTCAAATCCCTCATTTCTGATCCTTTCTTTTACTCCAGTCCTCTGCCCATCATGTTCATTCATTTTTATCCATCAAAATAAACTAATAGAAGACAGGAGTTTAGGAAACTGTGATTGCAGAGCCACTAGCTATTATCTTTGAAAATTCATGGCAAATGGAGAAGGTCCCGGATGACTGCAAAAAGGCTAATATAGTACCTATCTTCAAGAAAGAGAAAGAGGAGGACCCAGGGAATTACAGACCTATCAGCCTCATCTTAATCCCTGGAAAAATCATGGAGCAGGTCCTCAAAGAATCCATTCTGAAACACTTGGAGGAAAACAGGATGATCAGGAACAGTCAGCATGGAGTCACCAAGGGCAAATCATGCCTGACCACCCTTCTGTGATGAGATGACTGGATATGTGGATGCGGGAATACTGTAGTCATCCATGTGACATATCTCAACTTTAGCAAAGCTTTTGATATGGTTTCCCACAGCATTCTTGTCACTAAGTTATGGAAATATGGTTTGGATGAATGGACCATAAGATGGTTCTAAAGCTGGCTAGATCATCAGGCTTATCAGGTAAGGATCAATGGCTCAATATCTAGTTGTCAACCAGTAATTAGTAGATTGCCCCAGGGGTCAGTCCTGGGGCTGGTTCTGTTCAACATCTTCATTAATGATCTGGATGATGGGATCGATTGCACACTCAGTAAATTCACAGACTACACCAAGGTTGGGGGGATGGTAAACACCCTGGACGGCAGGGGTAGGATTCAGGGAGACCTAGACAAATTGGAGCAGTGGGCCAAAAGAAATCCCATGAGGTTCAACAAGTGCAAAGTCCGATCAGCTAAGTAGCAGCAACACTGCAGAAGAGGATCTGGGGGTTATGGTGGATGGGAATCTGGATACGAGTCACCAATGTGCTCTTGTTGCCAAAAAGGCCAATGGCATATTGGGCTGCATCAGTAGGACTGTTGCTAGCAGACTGAGGGATGTGATTATTTCCCTCTGTTCAGTGCTCCTGAGGCCACATCTGGAATACTGTGTCCAGTTTTGGGCTCCACACTACAGAAAGGATGTTGACAAATTAGAGTCCAGTGGAGGGCAAGGATAATGATTAGGGGGTTGGGGCACATAACTTGCAAGGAGAGACTGAAGCAACTAGGTTTATTTAGTCTGCAGAAGAAGAGACTGAGAGGGGATGTGATAGCAACCTTCAACTACTTGAAGGGGTGCTCCAAAGAGGAGGGAGCTAGGCTGTTCTCAGTAATAACCGAGGACAGAACAAGGAGCAACAGGTTCAAGCTGAAGCTGAGGTGGTCCAGGTTGGATATTAAGAATAACTTTCTCACTAGGAGGTTGGGGAAGCATTGGAATGGGTTACCTAGGGAGGTGGTGGAATCTCTGTCTTTGGAAACATTTACGGCCTGGTTAGACAAAACTTTGGCTGGGATGATTTATTGGAAATGGTCCTGCTTTTAGCAGGGGGTTGGACTAGATGACCTCATAAGGTCCCTTCCAGCCCTGTGATTCTATGAAAGATGAAGGTGGGGAGCCTGGAAACAAGGAGCTGTGGTGTTCTTTGGGGCCAGGGAAATACAACAAGCAGCACTGTTGCCCATCTCTGCTCTCCCAGAGCCAGGACATCTGGGCTTCTCAGTTATTTATTCCCTTCCAGCATCTGTGGGATGTATTAAGCTTGACAGTTCCTGGTCAAGTCTGAAGAGCAGGAGCCTACTCTGGAGAGTGAACAGGATCATCGGAGACGGGGAGCAGAAGGGCAGAGAGCAGCTCTATGGACAGCTGCCTGCCATTCTCACTAAGCCTCCCTGGGTACCAGATCATAGTAGCATAGGGGGGCGTGGGCACATATGCAGTGACATTTGTTTTAGAAGCAGAACCAGTGGTTCCAGTAGGGGCATAGTTTTTCTCTCTAAAGAGCCTTCCTCATAAGGCATCCCTCTCTGATGGGCTCTGATTGCTACTCTGGACCCTTATTTGTGCTAGGTTCAGATCAGAAAGACACTCCAAAGACTTTATAATGCAAGAGTGACAGACAATTGATGGAGACAGAGGAGTACAATGAAACAGTATTGGTCAGCAGTGCGCTCAGCAAGTGTCTTTATGATTTTTGTAGGCGCTGCAACAAAGTGGACTCCCACCACAGAAGATTATCTTGTCTGCAAGGAGCTTTTAATATGGGATGGACCTGTAGGGCTGCTAGGGTGGGGACTGTTAAAGTCTGTAGGGGATAGGAGGATAGGGACGAGAGCAATGATGGCCGCACTGGAGAAGGGATGTTCCCAGGGAAGATTCAGTGCTCTGCCTACCTCTGGAGGCAAATACCAAAGTTGTGAAGCAGAAGCAAAATAACTGCAGAGTAGTTGTTTAAAAGTCACCATCTGCCTGCATGTAATGTCTGTGTGACATCTAAGACTACAAATATGGAGTCTGGTGGCAGTTTTAAAGACTAACAAATGTATTTATTGCATGAACTGTCATGAGAGAAAATCTGCTTTTGTCAAGATGCTTTGAACCCTGAAAGAATTATTAGAATCTCAGTGGAAATTCCAAAAAGCAGGGATTTTAAATATTTCAGATCTGTGCTTCTAAAGAGTGTGAAAAATAGCCAGTAAGTAGTTGAAGGCAATTGTCTTCCTGAACACAGTCTGCATTTGGGACTGATCCCTCAGCATTCAGGCCTGATTAAGGGATTTAAATTGAAAACTAAGTACAAATTTGTCTATAGATCTTTTTTAAAATTATATTTTATTTACTGCTTTTCTTCACAAGTGAGCATTGCTCTTAGAAATGCTGTATCCTGCTTGGCTATCAATATGCAATTAATACAGAGCTGCTGTCCAGTCAAATGAATTAATGTTTCCCTTTAAGCTGCCCAGTTAGACCTCATTTCCATTTGCTACAAGTGATGAAGAAACTGTAGGCAATCCTCTCACTTGCCTTTAATTAATAATTAAAGGCTCTGGTCTCCTGCAATTAATCATTACTTTCAGTGATGAATGACTACATTTGCAAACCCACACAAGTTGTTTTCTGACTTTGTGTGCAGACCTTAGAGTCTTGTGTAAAGTGTTTGCATGAGAGCAAGATTATAATGTGACAGGGAACAGCTATAGCCTTATTTATTTCAATAGCAAAGACCTATTTACTTTGCTTCTGTTCTTTTGGGCTGTGTGATATAGGTGGACAGAGCCTCAGCTGGTGTGAACTGGAGTTGTCCCACTGTGAGGTGTAGTCTGAGTTATGCCAGTTTACACAGGCTGAAAATCTGGCCCAGTGTTTTTAACAGATCAGTCCAGTCGATGGTAAGCCCATTTGTTCTTTCCTCACATCTGGGTTTTGATCAATGCCACGGATTCCCTCACTGTACACTTCATCTATGATCTTCAAAACTGCCTAGGTGTCTGCATTCACATGCCCCAGAATTTTTTATGGAAAATGACAGCCGCTGGTGGTTGTTGTCCCTGGGCTCCCCTATCCTGGCAGCTATCTTCCCTGGTGCTCTTCAGACAGGTTTCTGTCCATGGAGCACCAGGGAAGACAGCCACCAGTAGCTGCCAGGACAGGGGAGTGCTGGGGAAGAGCGCGCTGGCAGGTTTCTTCCCCAGGAGACCCAGAGGCTCCCCTGTCTGAGGAGACCTGGTGGCCGCTTCTTGGGGCTCTCTTGTCCCCAAAGAGCCCTGGGGGCTCTCTTCTTGCCAGGGAGCCACAGGTCCCAGGGAGAAAGGAGCTGGGACTTGCCTTGTGCCTGGAACTGCAACTCCCTTTGGAGCCATGGCTCTCCTAGTTGGCTTAGAGAGTCTAGTGTAGACTCTCTAAGTTGAATTACTAAAACCTGCTTTAATTCAACTTAGAAGTCTTGTGAACAGGGCCATCCTGAAGGGAGGGCGAGAGGGGTGACTGCCCCTGGCTCCGTAGTTCTGGGGGCCCTGTGCTCTCCTGCCCTCCCACAGTCACACTGTCCCCCACCCCCTCCCCATTGCTTTCAGCGTAAAGCCGAAGGAAGCGAGGAGTGGGGGGGGGGGGGGGAAGGGTGGCCAGGAGCACAAGCAGCCTCCCCTCTCCGCTGGTCCATCCTGCCCCCGGGGAGAAACAGCTAGCCTAGGGGAGGGGCAGGCCAGCCCAGAGGCTGGGCTCCACTCTTTCACTCCTCCCCTGGGCCAGCTGTTCCACCTTGGGGATGGGGCGGAAGAACACAGCCCCGTCCCCAGACCAGCCCACTCCACCCCCAGCATGGGGGGGGGGGTGGCCCTGCACAGGCTGATTAGCCTCAGGTCCCACCCTGCTTGTGAAGATTCTCTAATTCAAGTTTTATAAAAGTCAAATTAACTGTTTAAGTGTAGACATAGCCAGTGAGAGTACTTGGAGACTTGAACCCAGATCAGCTAAGTCTCTGGCAAGTACCTTAACAACATGACAATTTGTCTGTTGCACCTGATGAAAGTACAGGAACAAGCCTTGACAAGTGTAAGATCCTTACTGTAAGAAATGTTCTTCCTTTTCATTGGTTTTATTCTTATGTGACACAATTAGGTAAAGCAGAAATCCAAATACTAGGACAAGTTCTGATCTTGCCTATACAAGTTTTATGGTGCAACTCAGTAAAATACAAATTACATGGGATTTCTCTCACTATTAGCAAGATCAGAATCAGGCCAATGATGTCTCAAAAGAATTAAAGGTGGGAAGGTTAAAGTGGGCTCAGCAATTTGGATGGCCACTTACCATAAAAATTTCTGGAGTGTGGGAATTCAGACACCTAGGCAGCTTTGAAGACCACAGACCAAGTGTACAATGAAGGACTTTATGGCATTGATCAAAACTTTCTTGCCACTTCTTGGGGCTGAGTGCTGGTGGCTCCCTTCTCCCGGGGACCACAGCTTCCCAGCAAGAAGAGAAATGGTAGAATGATCCCTTCCAGCCTTAAAACTACTAATCAACATTGGCTTGATTCTAGGTCAGCCTGAGTGGAAGTGTATCATCTGTTAGTTAAAGAAGAACAAAACAAACAGTGGCTAGAGGGAAAAATGTATGCTCATGTCCAGAGAGAGGGCATTGATTTGGCACAACTGGTAGGTAGCACAGCATACAGAGCTTCTCATTCATTTAGAAAAAAGGTAATTGAATAATTAGGAGCACAGGCTGGGCCAGGTGAATTTATCTCCAACTACTTCAGGAAACTAACTGGGATTACTATAAACAGAAAGGTATTACATTGATTGGAGAATGGAATCAAAATTAGCAATTTTTCCATTTTTTACTTAGCACAGCTCCTGGTTTTTCAGGATGGAATCACAGGTAAGCCCTTGTAGGTAAGGATAATCAACTATAACTCAAATACTGTAATGTTTTGATACCATAGGAAAATGCAGTGGGATATATAGCTGCTACAATAATGTTGTATGGTTACTCAGAGACTTTGATTTTAGCATGTACAGCTAGTGATGACAAATATTGCTGATGAAAACACAGGAATGGTTAATAACCAGATATAGCTCTGGAGAACTTTTATTATACACCTTGTATCTTCTGCTCACAGAAGAGAGTGAGGCAGTTTTTAGTCAACATCTTTCTGACATGAACAGAGTGCAAATTAAAAAGCTGTCTCTATCCCCTTCCATCAAGGCACACAAGCCTGTTCTGTAGGACTGTACATCCTAGGCACATAAGTTAGAGGTATAGAAGAATTTGCCCCCATTAGGGTGGAGACAAGAGAGAACTCTGTTATTAAAATATCTGAACTGGACAGAAGTCAGAGAATCATTTCTTTAGCTGCACTCAGCATAGATGTATTAGAATCCCATTCTTCCCTAGTAAAGAGCAACTCCCAGTGAAGCCAATGACCTGGAGAACTGGTCAAATTGAGTAATAGGGGATGTGAGTGAGATGTGGGCCATCCACATCAGTCTTCTCTCTCAGACAGGACTGCACTAATGTGGGGGCTATAGGGGCTGAACCCAGGACCCCAGGCTAATGAAGGGGGCATAAAACCCCAGCCCCTGCTCCCATGGAGACACTACCTGGAGGGAACATAGGAACACCTGTCCCATCCCCCTCCTACAGGTAGCATAGCCTCCTGGTCACACCCCTTGGCTGCAAGGAGATTAGGTATTGACTCCAGGCTGCTGCCAGCTGAGCTGCCTGCCCCACCTCTGCCCAGGAAGCTGGTCCTGGCTGCCCTTGTTTGCAGAGCAGAGACCTCAACCCCTGGGAATCAGAGCAGCAAGGGGGCTGCAGAGGGACTGGGCCAGATTGTGAACAAGAGGAGGTTGGAAGGAGAATGTGAGAGCAGGAATCCCACTGCCAAGGCTATCACATCTCTCTGGGAACCATGGCATCCTCTGATCCTCTTCGTGATTCCCCCCCTTGCTCCCAAGGGAGGGGCGGAGTGTGTATCATGGCCACCCCACAGTAGTGGGAGAGTGGGACAAAGGGCCACAGCCCCCCCTCACAGTATGCTGCTGATGATAGGGAGATGCTAATGTATGTATGGCTCTCTGGGCACTAAAGACCTGACTGTCCTGTCCCCAGGCTAGCCAAGGGTCCCACAAAGTCTCATAGCCCTGGGCCCACAGGGGCGTTAATCCGGCCTTGCTCTCAGTGTCTCAGTCTTACTGCCCTGCCACACAACTAAGCCATATGAGCCAAACCTTTTAAAATTTTGCTCAATCTTTCATGAGATTTCCTGTTCTATTGAGTATATTTCATTGACAAATTGGAGGATAGGAGTTCGGCACCAATGCAGCTTCATGAGTCTCACCTGAGTATCTGCAAGACAGGAAGAATTTTATAAGACCATAATTTTAGAGGGTTTCTTAATGATATAAATAAGCCAAAACAGGCAGTGTAGGTCCAGCTCTCTTTTGGCAAGAAACACTATGATACCTGCTTCTATTCAGTTAGCAATGATGGGGCAAGGTCCACTGTCTGAATTACAGCACAAGTACACTTCTCATTTGCAGAAATTCTGCCCTGTACCAACTGAAGTTCCTGGATCTGTGTGACTCACTGCAATGCATCACACTTGTCAATATATAACAAAACACTACACATATCTTGTGAGGAAATATTTGATTCCATTTCAGGACATGTCTTGGAATGTTAATTGATTGCCAAATTGTTTCTTTGGCTTCTGTTCTTAAAAATGAACACAATCTATGTGTCAGATCTATCCCTGACATACATGGCCACATGTTTCCACTGAAAGTAATGAACTGGCACTTGACCAGGTCAATGATGTATTCATGATAAGCCATCCTGTGGCAGACAGTGGGGAAAGGTGTGAATTCTAAGATTCAAGATGGAATCTATCTCCAAGCAGTTGGCTGAGTATGAGGCTGTGAAAAAAATTTTGCCTGTGTACACCAACCTTGCTTGGGTGAAACAGTTCAGCTCTTTTCAGTGAGCAGAAAACCCAAGATAGATCAATATTCATCCACCGTTAGCAGAAGTCAGTGCAGTCAGATGTAGCCCCCTTTTCTGTTCTTTTGGAACCTATGTTGAACCAGAGTCCAGGAAAATATAAGAAAGAAATATTGGTCTTTTCCTTTAAGGAAGGGTCATGACCACAGTGTCTAAGGTTATGTCTACACCTGCAAGTTAGTTTGAATTAACCTCCTTAATTTGAACTAACTTAGTCCTACACTAGGCTTTCATTAGTTCAAATTAAGGACTTCCTTAATTTGAACTAATTAAAACTAGTTCAAACTAGTAAGCTCTGCCCTTTAGGTCAAACTAAGCCCTTAATTCGACCTTGGCACGGTGTGAATATTTAAGTCCACTTTGTTAGTTCGAACTAAGGGCAGTTAGTTCAAATTAACAGTGTGGGTTAATTGACTGCAATTCGACTTAGTCCATATTGTTAATTCAAACTAATAAGTTTGAATGTAGTTCGAACGACATTTGAACTTAGTTTGATTTAACAAATTCGAGCTAAGTTTGGGCATGTGTGGAGACAGTGGCACAAAGGCCCACTTGAAGTAGCACGTGGCACCCTCTACAATACCACAAAAATTGTGGCTCCTGTCACGCAAAACCACTCCGAGCAGCTTCTTTCAGGTGCAGCTGGGGTGCGGAGTGTCCCTACCATGCTCAGGTATGGTGTGGAAAGAAGATGCCTGGAATGGCTTCTCTCCATGGTGTGCAGACACCAAGGAGCCACTCTGGGTAGCTTCTTTCCTCAGCATGCCTGGGGACCCTCAAGAGGAGCCACTGCAGGCAACTTTTCCATGAGTGGCTCCTTTCAGCATTATACCCCCTCCCTGCACTCCAACTTCCAGCCACAGCTGCCACCAAATTTTTCATGCAGCCGGCAGTCTTATTTCTATGGAGGGAGCCATTGGCACTGGTATAGTTATCTACATCCCTTGAGCATCCATCCTAAACACACCACACAATCCATTGTCTACAGCCAAGCCCTAAGATATAACCGCATTTGCTCTGATCCCTCAGGCAGAGACAGACGTCTTCAGGATCTCTATCAAGCTTTCTTAAAACTACAGAACCCACCTGGAGAAGTAAAGGAACAGATTGACGGGGTCAGATGGGTACCCCACAGTCAACTACTACAGGAAAGGCCCAAAAAAACAAAAAACAACACAAAACAAAACAAAACAAAAAAAAAAAGACAGAATGCCACTGGTCACCATGTACAATCTTCAAGTCAGACCCCTACAAGATTATTAAGGGCCTCCAAAACTATCTTAAAAGATGGCCCCTCACTCCCTCTAGCCTTGGGAGACAGACCTCTCCTCACCTACAGACAACCCCCGAACCTTAAACAAATACTCACCAGCAACTACAGACCGAACAACAAACATTAAAGCAGGCACACATCCCTGCAACAAACCACGCTGCCAACTCTGTCCACATGTCTGCACTAAAAAACATCATAGGACCTAGTCAAGCTAGCTACTCCATCAAAGGGTCCTTCACCTGCTCATCCACTAATATGATTTATGCCACCATGTGCTGGAAATGCCCCCAAGCCTCAGGAGTGTCGCTGGGGCAGGGAAAGACCCGGGGCACGGGCCCCACCCCGCCCCCAGAGGGCAGGCCCCACCCCCAGCCAAAAGGCCACACACCCCTGGCCCAGGATAGGGCCGGGGGAGGCCGCGGCACCGCCGCCACCAGCTAGCCAGTGCGGCTCAGCCTAGCCTGGCCCAGCCCGGTGTGGCTGGAAGCAGCCACTGGAGGCCGGGCCCGCGGCTGCAGCCCTGGATCCCCAGCTGGGGACGGGGCTGCCGCGGGCGGCTAGCCAGGCCCCGGATCCCTGGCCAGAGACACAGCTGTCGTGGCTGCGGACCGCCAGGGATTGGGCCCCGGATCCCCGGCCCGATTGGGCCGGAGAACCAGGTCACCGGCGTTGGGACCCGGGGCACGTGCCCTGGGTGCCCAGCGCTAGCGACGCCACTGCCAAGCCTTATAAGTTGGACAAACAGGACAATCCTTATGCAGAAGAACAAACGCACACAAAACTGATATCAGAAATCACAACACACAAGCGCACGCAAAACCAGTTGCTGAGCTCTTCCATCTTCCTAATCACTGCATTGACGACTTGCTAATGATGGTTGTCAAGAAAATCAACAGGAGATCAAGACTACAAAGAGAAACAGCAGAAATCGAACTAATATGCAAATTAAATTGTGTGAAAGCAGGGCTGAATCATGACTATGAATTCTCTTCACATTATAACAAATAATTTGACTTCACCTTCCTTCTGTATGCTGCTTCCTAAAGTTTGAATCCTTACAAATTCTCTGATTTGCTGTTGAAGTATGACCTGATCCCATATCTTACACTCTCCTGTATTTATTTTCATCCAATTCTGTAAGTTCTCCCTCTTCAAAGCATCTGACAAAGTGGGATATTCTCCCACAAAAGCTCATGCGATAAAGACTAACAGATGTATTTAAGTGCCACAAGACTCCTTGGGGTTTTTTGGCACTGGCTGACAGTCAAGGAGGAGCAGCTGGCACAGGGGTCAGCAAAGGTTGCTGACCCCTGACATAGCATAAGAGACCTGGTCTCAAGAGTCATCTTCTATGATCATGCTTGTTGAAAAAAAGGTAGAGTGACTCTGAGGTCAGAGAGCTAATGGCAGGTAAAGTGAGAATCTTGGAAAAGGGAGAGAAACTGCTTGGGGATCAAATTTTCTATAGTAGAGAAACACCTTAATATAAGGCTCGTACATTTTACCAAATGTAGTATTAGAGATATGATGTCTATGTAACCCTTCTGCCAGCGCAGAACAAAGGCTGGGGTCTATACCTAGGGGTTTCCCAATAATGTAGCACCACCAACCCGCTCGAGCTCGCATCCAGATTTCTAGAAATCCTATACTGTTTCCTGGGCACCCCAAAGGGGCAAGGCTTCCCCAGTCGCAGGCACAAAACTGAGTGTAGTAAACAGAAGTTTTAATAATAGTAAAACAGAGTGCAAAAGGTCACATAACAGAAATCAGTGCTGATCCAGCTAATCAATACAGAGCATAGTTCCCAACAACCCACACCGCATAACAGAACGTACAAGACTTAATGGCAAAACCGGCACCAATCTGGAGAATCAGCGCTAACTAGGCTCCCAACCAACGCTAGGATTCGCAGGGAGTGTCTTTCACGCTAGCTGTCTGCTGACACCACCTACTGGCCACTCGCTCCACCCAATAGCACTGTCCCGTGGCTCCACCCGCTGTCTGCTGGCTCTGCCCACTAGTCTGTCGTTATGCCCAGCTCGCTGCTGGCTGCTCTCACCATCTGCTGCTCCTCTTCAGTAATGTCAACTCGGGGGGGGGGGTCCCTTTCTCTGGTAACCTTAGCTCAGAGAGTTTGCCTCTCTCTAGTGAGATCAGCTCTTGAACATTAAGTATCTGCAAATGCCTACTGTCCTTAACATAACAAAAGGGGGCCTCAAAGAAGCCCAGCCAGATCTATCATTTGACAGAGGGGCTGGGGTGAGACAGGAATGCCTCCAGCATTTTGCTCCAAAAGGAGCTATGCAAAACCCCATCCCTCTTACTCTTTTTTCAGGCTGAGATAGCCAATGGCCTTTCATACAAGCTTTTTTTTTTTTTTTAAACTAAGGGTTGCTTTTACTCTAACTAGCCCAAACAGATTTGCAACAAGCAGAGAATAGCTTCTCACAACAGACAGTATTTCATATTTCTCTTCAGTAGAATTACAGATATTGGCAGATTTGTGAGCAGATTAAGCCCAAATACCATTACCCACTATACCCTGTACCCAGTATGCTAATACCCAATTGCACTCTTTTGTGTTTGTGCTAATACAGGACCTATGCAGATTAGTTGCCTATCTTCAGAAGCTGTTAGGCACAGGTTTTAAGCATGCCTTACATAAAATAATAATTGCATTTTGGAAAATTCCTTAAGAATTGATCAACAATTGTAATGACCTACCAGGAGTAGCATTGCAGTTGTTCATTCAGCAAAGTGGTTGGACTTATCTCTTTCTTTTAGCTTTAACCATGAGTAGGTCTTCATCTGTATTCTAACAAATCCCCAGCTGTGTTCATGAAGCTAATTTAAAGATTACACCTTAGGGGAACTGTAATAACTAACAAGATCAAGAGCAGCAATCTTTCAGGGTCAATCAGACCTGTCCCTCCAAAATACAGGTGTACTTCACTTCATATAAAGATGCATTGCTTCCCCTATGAACACAAATACATGAGGTGTGTCTCCCCTAGAAGAGACTAGCTACACAATTCAGCACATAAACTCTCTCTCTCCCCCTGATTTGAGATCCTTTGCAGAGGCCTAGCTAGTCCCTAGAATTTCCTATTCTACTAGCCCTTACCTAAAAGTCAACCAGCCACAGGAACCAGTCTGCTTCCTGTAGCTCATTCAGCCTTTATAGGAAATACCTGAGCCCTTCACAGATAGATATGGTAAGCCCTTCTCCCAGGTGCAAATGCCTGCACTTAAATGGGTTTTGCCTCAGACCAAGGCTGACTGGCTCCAAATCCCCTCAGGCCCTTGAAAAGCTGTTACCAGGTGATACTTTTTGTGGTGATGGATGCTCATATATTGGGATTCAATATCAAGTCTCACTTTTAAGAAGGAACAAATTTCTGCTTGGTAACTTTAGAAGAAACAGTTCATATTGTCATCCTGGTGCATAGAGTACACAGCACATAACTTACGCTGGCACTTAAAAGCATTTCACCTGTACAGTAAATTTCCTGACCAGCAGCCCTGACATTTCAGCACATTACAAAGAAATCTGGAGTCATACAGGCACCAGTGGCTCAACACAAGTGGTTTCCAGATGGAGTTTTTTCCAGTCAGACCATTTTGGCCTGCAACACCTCTCTCATAAGTTACTTTGGCCACAGCATCACAATAGTCCTTGAGCCATTCATTCTGCAAAATGAATGCTAATAGAGCATAGAACAACATGTAAGACTCTAAAGTGAATGAAAATAGCCTTCTGTTTTTCCTATTCCACTTCCCATTGGGTGGAGTTGTTTGATTCCCTGTTTTAGGGATTATGTTATGCTTGAGTTTCTCTGGATGTTCTCTAGAGTAATGTAGAGCATGATCTGGACCCTAGAGAAGTCTGGTTCTCTCATAGTGAAAGGAAGACACTTTTAGTGTCACAAATATTTAGCAGCAAGGAGTCCACATCACCAGGACATGCTCTTTTCTCCCCCACTTCTCTCCCTTTGTCTCATTCTCTTCCAGCTGGTGGTGGCAGGACCATGAGCATCCCAGAGACTGAAGATTCTCAGCATTTTACCTCCTCTGTTTTTCCACATGCAGGTTCAAACCAGGGAAGGGTTCCTTGGTGCAGCTACTGAAGGAACAGCATATTGCTCCTTTCAGACACCAGCGTGAAAGGCATATAAGAGCCCAGGCTGTGGGCAGGGGGAAGTGTGTGGTGTACGACTGCAGAAGGCTGTGCTGTGGCTACTGGGGATGGCCTTGGGATGCTTTTTTAAGCATTGCTAGGGGTGTCCAAATTACAATCCCTGGAGCAGCTCAAGATGAAGGTTGTAATGATGGATTAAAGCCACATTAGCATTCACACTCACATAAGCTATGAAAGAGGCACCACACAGAATCTCAGCTAGGGTGACCAGATGGCCCCATAGTACAGGAATAGTCCACATGTTCAGAGATTTTTCTTACACAGGTGCAGGACTGTCAAGGCCTTCATGCCACTCTTGTGGCAACCTGTCCCCCTCCCCCCCCCCACTCTGATGGTGCCCAGCCTGGAGCCAGGGCAGTGCACCCTGGCCAGCACCGGGTGGTGGGTTTCAGGGCCTGTGGTCCAGCTGCTGTTGGGGAGAGGGACCTGCAGCATGACTGGCTCTGAAAGGGGTACTGCAGGGAGGGCTGGGGTCTGGGGCCCATGCCCTTGGTGCTGCAGGGGACTGGGTAAGCACAGGGTCCAGGGCCCATGGTATTGTTAGCCACCAAGGGGGCCCTTGTGTCAGAGATGATGATGATGTATCAAATATGTGCACTCATGGGGGGGGGTGGAGAGAGGGGTTGAAGGCCCAGGGAACCTCTGCCTTTGTTCCTTCAATGGCACAGGAGGTGTGCTGGTACCTGATATAATTCCTATGATTGACATACCATGTTACATACTATTACTTATGTAAACACTGTCCTGGTTTTTCCTCACACTTTGGAAAAACTTGTATTTTACAGCCATAATGTCAGAGCTATGAATTAAAGTCCTTCAATGACAATATAGCCTGGAGGCCTAATTCTCTCAGTTAATTGGTAGTGAAAATGTCACACACAGTTTTGATTTATACAGATGATACATACTGAGCAGAGGAGGAATGCATGAACTTAAAATACAAGCTTATGTGATCAACTGAACCCGTTTTTCAGTAACAGTGTGAACCCTATGTTAGGATTTAAAAACTATCATATCACAGTTTGGAAATACCCTCTTTTCTGCAGTCTGAAGTCTCAGGGACTGTAGGCTGCAAAACTGTAAAAAGCCAGGAAATTGTAAAATAAGCACAGCTGTAATCCATAAAGTCCCCCTTCATTTCAGAGACAACTCTTAAAACAGTCTAACTTTGAAAGTCTCTGCTTTTCTTTTCTACTCAGTTTGAATGTGAAAGAGAACTTGTGGGGAAGTGGGAGGGTTGGGGGCAATGGGAAGACCAAAGCATTACAAACAAATACATCGCTTATTGCTCCTTCTCAATTTAATCAATGTTATTTTGTCTGCCCAGTTCAAAAAATTGTGTCAGGAACATGGATACCATTGAATTATGCAAATTGATTAGATACAGGAGAAATCTTGATGTATTATATACTATTCTTGGACTATAAAAGTGCTTATTAAAAGGCAGGAGGAAACACTGAATTTTGTGTAAACAAAAAACCCTAACTCATACTAAGAAAAAGTACTTGCTGTCAGCAACACAATCCTTTAAGTTTCATTGCCTCCTCAGAGAAATGAGATTATCTAGAAAACAGACTAAAAATATATATTCATTTAATAGAAGGACTACTCAAGTATTTTGGGATATCTCCATTTTACAATCATCCATATGTCCCAGGAATGAGGTGCAATACAGCTGGTTTCTGTATTGTTTATTGGCCTAGGAGGTTTTCTTTTTCTACCTGGAAAACTCCAGTGGGATTATCATTTTAAAAGATGATATTTTCCTTTCATTTACAAAAGACCTTGGAGAGTCCCTGGTGATTTCATGAACTTGGACAAATACACGGTGTCCCTTCTCCTCCAAAGAGGAGAAAGGTCCTGTCCAGAAAAATCAAAACATTCACAAAACGTTTTGGATCTCAAATCAAGATCTGGCCAATAACATCCTAAATCAAGGAGACAGCTTAGGGAAATAATCAAGGCTCACTGGCAGTCAAAGGTTAAGGGGACTGATGGAATCAGAAACACATATATACAAACACACATTCCTCCTCATTATTCCAAGTGTCCTCCTTTCAAAATAAACAGTCATGGACCTCCTTTGCTTTTCATCTGTGTCTGTGCTTCAAAGCTTCAGCGGCTGTGTATGCAATGAAAGAGAGAGAGCAAAGTGATTATGCCAGCTCTGATAAACATCTTCATATTAAATATTGCCTGGATTTCTTTTAAACATAAAAGAAGACCGCCTCGTGACTTTGAAAGGTGAACACAGGATCAAAGCAGCCAGTGCTGAGGTTGCCTGATGGGAATGTCATCAGTGCAGAAGGAAAACCCATTATTCTTTTAAAAACAAATATATGCATAAACAAAAACAGTCTCTAGCAGCTTTTAAAGGGTTTGGGCCCGGACTTTATGGAACAGCAGGAACTAATTACACATCTCTGCTCTATTATTTGTCCTTCAGAACATTCTACTTAACTCTCCGCTGCATTTGTGCAATAAGCTACCTTAGCACTCACGTAGCTCACTTTTCCATGAACACTTAGCTCTGTCAACAGACAGCTTTGCTTAGCTGTTCCTTCACTCTTCACTGCATCTACCATGCTTCAGTACTGGGGAATTTGGAAGTTGTTACTTTTAATTCAGTAGTGTTCAGTGATCCCAGCTGAGATCAGGGTCCCATTGAGCTAGTTACTGCACAAATAGAAAGAGAAAGTCCTGGTCTTCCAAGCTGGCAATCTAAATAGGCAAAACAGGTAAAGAGTCAGAGAAAGGAAGTATCATCTTCCCCATTAGCAACTGAAGTACAGAGAGATTGAGTGACTTGGCCAAGGTCACGCATGAAATCGGTGGCAGCAGTAAGAATTGAAGCCAGAGCTGGGGGGCCCTCAGATGAATGCCTTACCCACAAATCTGCCCTTCTTTCTATATGCTTTGCTGATGAGGGGTGAGTAGAAATTAGCTAAAATGTACCTTAATTAACACAGGATTTTGGTTTTTTTACCAAAATCTGCAAAACAAAACTACACACATAATGCCGGATAAATTTATCCAATATAAATGGATACAACTTCATTTATTTCACTGGAATTGTTTCTGCTTATACCCGGCTGAACTTAGCCCACCAAGTTTTGGTGACACACATGGTTAATAGCATTGTGTGTATGTATACAAACTACACTCACCAATCGTTCTCTCTCACTTGCTTTTCAGTTGCTTAAACCTTTCATCTCCCTGCTGAGTTTCTAACCTCTCAATGTTCTGGTTTGAGTTACAATTTTTATGGTCATGCACACTCATCAGCACTTGGGGTAGGATGTTTTGGAATAAATACTTAGAAATGAACTATTTCCAGAGGGATATCCATGTTAGTCTGTGTACAGCAAAAACAAGAGTCTTTGGCACCTTAAAGACTAACACATTTCTTCAGGCATACGCTTTCATGGACTCCCAGCCACTTCATCAGAAAATTCTGTCAATCTTATATATGTTGAGGTATTTTTCTCCTTTGGTTTCAATGGGATGCCTGGCAGAGGAAGATGATTTTTGGTGAGTGAAGGGTGGCAGAATCCAGCCCTCTTAGATATGAAGGAAGAAAACAAGTCTCATCCTTCAACCAAAATGTACTGGAATTCCCATGGCAAAGGAGATCATATTGCACCATTTCTACTACAGTGACTAACAAGGAGTCCTATGGCACTTAAAGACTGATAAATTTATCTCATCAGCTTTCATGGGAGAAAATCCCACTTTGTCAGATGCTTTGAAGATGGGGATGAAAGCTCATGCAATAATAAGTTTGTTAATCTTTAAAAGTACCACAAGACTCCTTGTTTGTCTGGCTGAACTAGAGTAGCCTGACTGCCCCTTTGGACCTTGTGAAGAAACTGTTCTTTCTCAGGAGTGTTGAATGATTTTGATCTGTGATGTTTTACATTACTGGGAGATGTGTCATCTCTCTATAGTTAATAGAGAAGCCTGAGTCTTGTTACAGGTCTGGGGTGTAATCCTCATCTACACTCTAGTCCCTACAGGCAATATAAAAAGGGTGGCAGAGGCAAAACATCCAGTTGTGGTAGGATTCCCCCAGTACAGACACTAAAGAAGACAACCTATAGGTGTCCCTCTGAGCCCTGATGTAAAGTCCACATGGCTTGGAGGATGCATCTGTAGCACGGTGGCTTCCTGCAGCTCAGGGAGGTTGCCATACCTTGGATAGGACCCCAGGGCTGTCTGGGATTGGAAGGTGTCTTAAAGCCAACTTTGTGTTTCCTCTCTCTAGGGTGCGAGTTCTGTGCTGAACCTTTAAGAAGAGCAGCCCAGACTCTCATTCTTGCCTTATTCTATCCCTTTGGTCAAAACCAGCAGAACTCTTTCAAATTATGCACAGTCTATGCTGCCACTCCACAGAATTTTTTCAACAGCTATGGGCGGAAATTAAAAACCTGCGTTTATGAGAGGTTGTGCCCAGCATTTTTAGGTGCACTGATACTGAGAATCCTTGAAATTTTTTTTGGGGGGGGACTTGTTCTGCTTAACTTTTTCCTTTATCTACAGATTTCAGAATGACCTGATTCATATGAAAAGAAATCAGCAAACCTCACATGGACAAGACACTGGACTTGTTTGATCCATGACAAATGTGCCTGGACCAAAATCTTTGTGACAACCCAGTAAGAAAGGTCAGAGAACATGGCCAAATCCAGATTCACTTTGCACGTGCTGGTGCTCTGCGGCCAGGGGAATACAGATTCTGCTGTGCCAACAGTATGGTTGGTAGGGGGATAGAGATGAATCATGGCCATGGGCACACAGAGAGAGAAGTTACCGCAGGACAAGCCCCAAGGACGAGTCAGCAGCACTAAAACAGGGTGATTTTCAACACCTCCATCCAAGAAAATCTCTAGGGTCCCACGAGTCCCCATTGTGATCACTACACTTGTCTTACACTCAGTATAAATGTGTTGACTTCAATACATCTGTGCAGTAATTCCCAGTTTACACCATTGTGTGAGCATAATGGGATACATGGTTCTGGATATTGAAGAGAGTTTAATTTAAGTCCTTCCTTTCACCAATCCCTCTGCTTATCCCTTTTAAAGAAGAGGACTGGGCAAGCTGGGGGAGATTCTCCTTTAGAGTTTACAGCTGTTTGATTCCCAGCCAAAATGAGACTCCAAAAACCTCCCATAACATGGAAAGTAGACGTTCCAGTTGTTTCCAGTACAGTTTCTAAAGGGTGGGGCAGGAAAGTTATGTGGGCAACTGTGTGGGTTCATCATTAATTTTGGTATTGTAATGGATATTTTGACAGCTCATTGTGTGGCAGGCTGTCAGCTAACCTAATGACACAGGATGTCTGACTCTCCTCCAGACAACGAGCCTAAAAATGTAGGGCCAAATCTTGATCCTATTGAAGTCAGTGGCAGTGTTACTGGGAATTGCCAGCTTCAGTGAGGGCGGTTCACTAGCTATTTCAATGGTCTTGGAATATGGTCTTTAATGCAGACACTTAGATAAAGCTAATAGATGAAGGGTTTTTTTAAATGAACTTGTCAACCCATTTTGGTGACTTCTGTCATTTGGAGGTGAGGCTGTCAGGAGACCCTCTCATGGGGATTCTGTGTTCTCTGGCAATGGTTGAACTTTGCCACACAACTCATTCTCACAACAGAATATGCCAAAAATCAGGTACTTTTCTGATCCCCCCCCAGCCCCTATCAATCCTACCAATTTTTAGTAAGATTTAATCACTGATTGCAATGGTGTATTCTACTTAAACACTGACCACATGATAAACATCCTCTGATTTTGCCTTATTCTAGTTTCCTTCAATGGGTAAATGCCAGACAGTTTGTCAGTTTAAATCATTTAAAATTTAGTTATACATGGTTTAAGTAAAGATGACATCATGGAGTTCCATGATTGCTGGTATTCCATGATTTTGCATTGAACACAACTGGCAAGTAAAAATGTTATTTCTCTAATCACCACTTTTCAGACGAGCATCAAGCTCGTTCTTTCTCCTCATCACACGCGAGCACAAGCAATAAAGGTTATGCCAAATGAACTAGTCCCTCTGTTTCACTTCATTGTTTTCACATTTGTTTGCCCTCAGTGACATCTGCACAATTCCACTGATTCTGCAATAATAGTCTGTGCAATAATAGTCTCTGTGTTACAACTGCTTGACAAAGAATTCTAAGACATCAGGATAGCAGGAGAGTTTTCTTGTCTCAGTGTTTTGTTTTTTTAACTAAAAATGAAAAGATTAGATACAAGCTACTAGCTGTACAGATTGTCAGTGTCAGGAGATGTTTCCTGACCATAGGTCAAATAGAGGCTGTCTCTGAGCATGTAGTGGGAGAGCAGGTTGAGAATTTCCGCTCATCAGTTTTCTTCACTGAAAATTCCAGTCTATCAAAACCAAAACCATTTCTGACATAATAACCAGTGTGAGGAATTTGCCAATGTGAAAAAATGTTGAGGAAAAAAAGTCTGAAGTTGTCAAAACATTTTGTTTCAACATTTTTGAAGCAGAAAATCTCTGTTTTCAGGTTCCAGGTGACTTTTCATTTAACAATTAAGCTCATAGGCTGAAAAAAAGGTTAAAAAAAGAAATAAAGTCAATGCTGAAGTAAAATTTCAACTGACCTGGAAAAAGGTCAGATTTTGAGTAGTGAATATCTATGAGATTTCAGCTTTTCATTCTGATTCAAGCAAAGAAAAATTTCAAGATCAGAAATATTCGTGGGACAGAAAATCATTTCCTAGAGAGATCTGCATCTTCCTTTGCCTCAGCAAGGAGCCCAACACTGTCTGACTGCTTTCATTAGCCAAGTAGACAGGGTGTGTCACAGGGCTGCCAGGTGCCAAAGGGGGAGCCATGTTAGTCTAGTCCAGCAAAAAAAAACCCAAGGAGTCCTGTGACACCAAACACAGCTGCCCCTTT